>WSUI01000872.1:0-11399 GCA_019633595.1 Tulasnella sp. UAMH 9824
TCTGGCAAGAAGGCTTGGTTTGGAGGTGATACAGGATATAGGACGGTGCACAAAGGTGAAAACGAAGACGAACTTCCTGTGTGCCCCGAATTCAAGAAGATCGGCGAGAAATTCGGAGGATTCGATCTTGCTTTCATCCCCATCGGGTAAGCGCGTCTCAATCTTGCGGTCTTACTTGAAGGAATATCTGAATGCGCTCTGCTTCCGTAACAGAGCATACAGAACTCGTGATGCAATGTCCTGCGTCCACTGCGCTCCTCAAGATAGCGTCCGGATCTTCCAGGACATCCGAGCGAAGAGAGCCATCGGTATGCATTGGTATGTGATCCGCTAGCGTCTCTCCTGAAATCCGTGGCTTACCGATGCATGCCATCCTCCGCACCGTTTCACGTACAAAGGGGGTAAGTCGTATCGCTCCTTCCGACCCCGCGAACATATTTCTAACCCTCGCGCGCTTTCAGCACATGGTCATTGACAGCGGAACCGGTCATGGAGCCACCGCAAAAGCTTCGTGAAGAATGTGACAAGCTTAAGATTCCGAAGGATGCGTTTGATATTTGCGCTTTGGGAGAGACGGTCTTCGCTTGAACTTCATCCGTCGTCGAGTGGGTAGCTTGTGGTCTCCTTTAAGCGTGAATCGTTTCGACTGAACGTGCAACTACAGATGTATTTAATACTCACCTGGATTTAACCAAGACAAATTTAATTATTTTAGACTTGGACGACAACCTGGAGAACTAGTCGTACGAGCTCAGGAGCAAAGCTTCATTCACCCTTGCGAGGTCCCCGACCACGGGTTACCTGATATATGCCTGTAGTTTTCCGACAAAAAGCCCATCTTATAAGGCTCGAGATGTTGAAGAAATGCCCCTACGGTCAGTGCAGGCAACTTGTCGCCATCCATCCCAGTTTGGCCTGTTTTGTACAGTGATTATAGCGACACCTTCCGACCTGATGTGCTGCCGCCCAGCCGAAAGACCGTCGTTTGGCGGTATCTTCGTCCCCAGACTAATAACATCTAGCTGAGGAATCGATATTCAGTACATTACCAGGCTATTGGATTGCTGCATGGGTGGAGTTTTCGGGTTTTGGCGCGACCTCCGTCTTCTTTCGCGCGGTGAATTCATACGTGCGAAAGTAGGTTCTTCGACCGCTTTTCACCTCACGAATGGATCCACAGACCCGGCGCGAAGAATTGCAGGTCATGCCCCTCGAAGATCTCCGAGCTATGGTCCCTCAGAAGCTGGACGGCTATGAGTCGACAAGTCCGCAAGACTTGACGGTTTCGATCCTCCAGGCGCTGTTCGAGTTCGCTCCACACGAAGTGGGACAGCGAAACATCGCTGTCGACATTTTAGCAAGTACCACCGACAGTAAGTTGTTTGAGCTTGCCGAGCGATATCGGATCGGACTCCTACTTCCTAGTGAGTCTGCTCTCCAGCCCGGGCCGTGTTCGCAGACGGGTCCTTGACTTTTACATTAGTGCGAACGGCGGGTGGAAGAACCCCTCCTGTCTCACAACCTTCGGCAAACGTTGACGAGGTTCTCGGTTCCTCGATGTTGCCGCACACGAGTTGCGACCGGTGGACCATGCGGGAGCTTGTGGGTGCCCTGCTCGATTTCACCGCGCGTCCACCCCTCATCGTCATCTAGGTCCTCAAGAGAGAGAGTTATAGATGCATTGTGACCGGAAGATGCGACTTAGACTCTCTGCAGACCGAGAAAACCGTCATGCAGCAGGGCGAGGACGTCACCGTAGTAGCCACAGCACATATTCTTCCATTCACCTTGGTACCAAGGTCTAATGACCCCCTCTCAGTAAGCCGACTTACGGTTCGCTGAGACACCGTTTTGAAAACGAGTTTTCTGCATAGCTGCAGCGGTCCGACATGGTTTGGCAAGTCATAGCCGCCTTCTCCGGAATCTCCCCCGATGAGCTCAGTGGAGACAAGATTAACCGTGCTGAGAACGGGGTCTCTCTTGATCCTGCAATGCACATGGTATTTAGGAATCTCTCACTTTGCTTCGACTCAACCAGCGATGTAAGTATCGTTATGTTAAAATATCTTTCCGTCTCTCATAAGTGGATATAAGGCCAACACTTACCAAGTCCGTACCTTTGGGCCCTTGAGAGACCTTGGACTACGTCTCGCAGACACCGTATCATTCGTTTCAAGATCTGGAGTTCCAGTTCCGGATCCACGCTACTTGGCCCTGCATGCGGCTTGCACCAAGGTACTTCATAAGACTGGTATAGCAAGGATTATCGAAAAGCATATGGAGGATCTAGAACGAACGCCGGTGCTTTCGAGCGATGGTTCCTCAGCGCATCTACTTCGCCATGCCCTCGAGATGATCGCGTCGGAATAAGCATAGACCCTACTCTCGACTCTCGTAACCATATGATCCCTGCGTCACTACATAGAATGTTGCTTTCATAGCCTTGCAAGGGGTTTCGTCTTTGGATGGTTCCATTTTGTTAATCGTGTCGCATTCTAGGGCCGTTGCGATCGGTCCGCCATGAGAATATCTGACCAGTGAGAGATGTAAAAGAGCGCACGAAAGGCTCAGAAAGAAATTGGGAGTCACCGTCAAGAGATATGTCGACCATTAAGTATACAGGGGTGATGTCTCGTTGGCTGAGGCATATCCGAGAGCAGCCAGCGCCTGTTCACTCGCTGCGTCCCGAGCGCCCCGTTTTGTTGATGCTTGTTCACTGTATGTGCCAACAATATTACCATCAGGACCGTCGAGCACTAATTGGTAAAGGATTTAGAAGGTCTCGGTATCTCAGGAATGTAAAACCCTCATTAGGGCTACTGACCGAGGATAGTTGCGGTCCAGATTTCGGAATGGCGGGGACCATCGGCGAGCGCAGCTTCCCGATAGAAGGCCTTCCCCTGCCTCTGCAAGTTGTGCAGAAACATATATGACCGACTTTCTAAAATGGAAAATTTAATTTAGTCAATCGGCTGGAAATTCTTTGATGAAACGCGCGAGCTAAGGGGAGCGTACTAGACGATCGCACACTAGGAACCTGAAGCGTATTCTCGCTGTGCTCTACTGTGGCAGTGTCGACGGAGCGTCGAGGGTCAACTAGCATTGTAAAATGGTCACTCCGTACGTTCGAAGATATAAGGACGTCTGGACTAGTGCTGTCGACCTGTAGCTGGATGACATCCGCTGCCACTTGTCTGGGCGCTTCTGGAGGGCGAGCGAGGAAGTCAACCTCTCTTTCCAACTGAGATACAGGGCAGTTTTGTTTGAATTTTAGCTCGATTAGGTCTAGGATCATACTCAATTGAAGATAAGAGTGGCCTACCCCGTTGACGACATGAGCCATCGGTGGCCTCAACCAACGATCCGAGTTCCGACATTGATATATCAAGAGCCACAATGCGTCGTAGACCTGGAGAAGCGGACTATGTCTTGGTGTCGCTTCCTGGCTTCCGCCTATCAGGTACATTCTCTTTGGATATTGTAGTCCGGCGAACGGCCCATACCCGCCCATCACCTAGTAACGAAACGTTCATCAGCCAGGATTACCGCTTTTAACTGATTACAAACCGCTAAGACTAGACTGCCGAAAGCGTAGACATCGCTTTCAGGGCTCGGCTGAGGATTTCCAGTTTCGAATAGCTCCGGCGCGATATAATCAGGACCGTCCTTGGGTACGTCGGGCCCAAGTTCTACAGAGACCTGGCCAAGCCCAAAATCAGTCAGTGTCGCTTCGCATCGATCGTTCACGAGAATATTTTCAGGCTTGATGTTAGCATGGCAAATAGGAGGGGATTGGGAGTGAAGATATGCGAGCCCTTTCGCAACTTGAATCAACTAGGAAGCTTGGAATAAGGACCCTTCGCGATGTTGTTAGGGAGGCTTGCATACCAGTTGAACCTTTTCAAGTCGAGAGAATTGAGGATTGCAACGAAGATAGTCCGCGAGGTTGCCATGATAGCACCAAGTGCTGATCAGGCGAAGTGAAGGTTGAAACCGGAAGCCCAAAATTGGGTGGAGGTTTCGATGCTTCAAACGAGTCCAGACGAAAATTTCCCGTTTCAGATGCTACATTTCGAAGGAATTTACCAGGATGTTTAGGACTAAATTGAAGCGTCGGATCACTCACGTTTTCCAACTGTTCTCTCGATTCAGTCACGTCTGTTGTGCTTGAAGTTGGGAGGACTGGCTTGAGCATCTTGACCGCTACCTGCACCAGTCTGCCGCTGGGCAGTCTCCATACATCCCGACAGATACATTTGTTATCTCCGACAAGAAGTGAGTGAGTGAAGACTAGAAGCTCTCCTTCGAGCTCGTTTAGGACATCCAGGTGAACGGTTGGTCCTAAATCCGTCAGCCCTGAGGCATCAACTGGGCCATTTGTCACTGAATTCGAGTCGCCCTGAGGTGAAGGTTGATCAGCAAAGATAAGACAAGCGCATCATGGTATGCAAATAAGATGCCTTTCTGGCTTCAAACATCTTTGGATGAAGTGTGCCTAGGGTAAAGGAGAGATCGCATCGTGGCGCATAGCACAAGTGTAGCGACGCAGAGCTAGCACCTTTTATAGAGATAGCCTGACGTTTGCAAGGAATTATGAATGTGCCGGGCGGTGCGGGCGATGGTGACCTTGAAAAAATTCTTTCTCGTGGCCTTAAACCCGCAGATTGTCACGGTCACGACCGTTACGTTTTCTCAGCTCAGAAGGGCGACTGATCTCCTCCGTCACACATTCGAGGCCCAAATTCTGGAATCACTAGGATGAATCTCACCGCAAACGAGGGAGCGCCAAAAAATGTAGTAGAGAACAGAACGGGATGCGATTCGAACTACATATATGTTATCAGTTGCATTATGCACCAAGATACAACGATCCCGAGGGAGGTGCTGTGGTGGAAAATACTTCTTGCATTGCGCATTGTAAAAGCTTCTTCAACCCCAAACCGGTTTGGAAGCCTCCTCGTTCCACGCCACTGCCAACATACCTATGGGATCCTTCCAGCCGCCAAATCGAACGCACTTGACGCCACTCGCTTCGCGAATCTTCACAAGTGTTGCAAGGTCGATTATCGGCCGTGTAATTCCAAGTAAGTGAGATCCTCCGCGATCCACCGTTATTGATAAGAGAGTTTCCTCCATGCCCTCAGACGAAAGCGCGCGGAATCTCGACTGTATCATATTAAGCACATCCTGAATTTCCCAGCCACTAGATGGAATTTCAACCTCTCGCAGGCATGGGAGCGGGGGCAGCAAAGGCAGAGAGGCCGCCGTTGAAAGAGGTTCGCCGAGGAATCGCAGGGCCGCAGGGATGTCCACTCCGTACCAACCGTCCCGTATGATCACCTTCGTCACATTTCGCAGAGGTGCGAGGCTTTAAGGACTGCACTACTAGAGGTAGCCCCGTCTGCGAAGACTATTTGGAGGCCAGGCTCGTCCTTGAGGATTTGGCCGACCCAATGAATGAAAAAGGGGTCAAAGAAGCCCTCGATGGAAATTGAGAGCCCTTGCTTATCTCTGGCGTAATCGGAGACAAACCACTGAAGTCCGTCGAAGTCGAGTCGTATTTCGGATTTCCCGAGTCGTTTGTGTATCGTACGGAAAATGTCATGAAACGGTTTCAAGGTTTCGCTTAGGAGGTGGCGGACATCAAATACCTGCTCCTCATCCATGCTAAGGACTAGTCTGGTGCATGACGGTGCACAGATTTGGTGGCAGATCCACTCTACTAGCTCGATGGTACAGGAATAGAGCTTGATGTATTTAAGATGGGGAAGCGTGGTGATTGGGGAAGGTGGTGGAGCGGTCGCGCTGATACTCTTGAGCTTGAGAACCTGCAATCCAGGGCTCGCGGCAAAGATGTCGAGGAGGTGACTGCCCTTTAGACTATCGCCGGGGATGTGACTCAGCGATAAGTACTTTAGCTGGACGAAGGAACCCATTCGCCAATGGATCGAAACCCCCAACAAAACCACAAATCGCAGGTTGGTCGTATTTCCCCCAAGCAACTCCACCGGCGTTGGATTTCGGTCCGTATAAGTTAGACCTCTCACAGCAATTGTTTGGAGGAGAGGTAAGGGGGCTCCAAGGTAGTCGGAAATGGCAGCCGGATGGTACAAGTCCAAGGCGACGGTGGACCAGCGTGAGCGAGTGTGTGCAATAGTTTTAAGGAACTCTGCTGCAGAGGGGTATTTGATTTCGTGCGGGAGCTGCGGGTGTCGATAAATGATCGATAGGGGGAGGTCTGAAGAACGGAGGGTGCTCGCTTCGTTGATGTGAGGTGGAAAGGTGGAATCGATGGTGGTCCAGAACGAGGGCCTTCCGTCAATGATACCCCGCCATCGGCTTGTGACAGAGCGTATGAGGTAGAGTGTCCTAATGTAGGAGCGAGAGTATATGTACGGGTAACGCGATGAAAACGGAATCTCAGGGAGTGCAAGCTGAAATATTTCGATAATGAGCTCTGTGGGAAGCTGGCATATTGGGGAGAGGGTGTGTTTATGCCCGAAGGCGATGACCTGCTTTGCGGCCGCATCGTCCCGCGTTATGGCAGTTTCCATGAGAGTTACGGGAGGTGTGCGGCTGCTATGTGGAATAGGCGCCGCGGGACAATGGTTAGTCCGTTGCTGAGGGAGGTGAGTAAGATCTCCACTCACTGCACACTTAGGACTTAGGATTTAGCCTACCGCTTATATACTGGGCTTAGCCTGTGGCTATTAAGTAGTCTAGACAGATCTGGCTCGGGAGCTATTGATCTCTTTCCGCTCTGGAGATCCGGGTATGGTGTCGTTCAAGAGCAGACCGAGAAGTTGTTTGTTTTTGCTTGGGTTAGTTTCGTTAGGGCACCACGGTTGAGTACCAGACTCGATGCCAACCTCCGAGTCGGCGAAGAATCACCATAAGTAGATCCCCAGATAATCCGCTCACCGCGGTCTTCCAATCAAGTCCCGATTCATTTCACCTCAATACCGCGATCAACGAAGGCTTCGTCCCCTCTGACGACCGTCCACCGCACACAAGCAGTCCCAGGACGCTCCAAGTGCTCAGCTCCGAGCTGCAGCACTGGCACTAGATACCTCGCACATCTTAGAGCGATCTTCGCACGTTCGAGGAACCCCCAAAGCTACATGCACTGGCGGCGAGACCCCTCATCCAGCTATAAACATGGTATAATACACTGCAGCGGGTACCTACACTCATACTTCTTCAGGAATAGACAGCGAGACGAGGTTCACGCAAATGGGATAAGCACTCTCAGTAGCTTCCTTCAGTTTGATAGTCTGATGACTCGCCTCCCAGTCTACCGTAACAACTGTGCCCCAAGCAAAAGGGTATCCCACTAGATCTCACAAATGTACCTACCTACCATTCGCAACTTTGGCGCGTAATATGTGACTTGGCGCGTCATCGTCGAATATCGAATGCTAGCTATCGATTTCATCGAGGTTGCATAGCTGGTAGACCGTACAGGGTGACGTGGGTTTCATAGGTGTCAGACGTTCGAGATGGTCTCTTGCCTTGTCAGACAGGCTCGTCACACATGAAATGCCTCGTGCCGTTCGGGTCTAAAAGCGCGGCCAGCTTGGGCGTCAATCAGAGACCCAGGCGATCTCTCGTCTGCCCGATGGCTTGACGGGTCCCAGACTAGTGGATCATTTATGGTGTCACGTTAGCTTTTATAAATCGACTTGGCAAACCCGACTCACAGCCTCAATCAACGAGCTTTGGCTCTGTTTGTCCCTTCGGAACCGCAACCGCATCCACCAGGCTACCAATCGCTTTTCGGCGTCTGGCCATCAAGGTCACGGGCGCTTGCGGAGTGCATATTATAAACCGAGGTTCCAACGTCTTTCATCTCTTCCATGAGCCTCCGTCGCTCTGCACCCTCCCTCGCGCAACTCACTTCGATGACCACCTTTACTACGATCAGTGTCTCCACACCCCCAATCTCAAAGGGAGATCCTACTGTATCACGACCTGCGCATCATGCGGACGATACTAACACCCTATTTGTCAATCCATGGCCATCGTACAGGTACGTGGTTACCGGCGTTCCATTCAGTTGTAAGAGGCCCCAAAATTAAGCGCATGTTTTTGTCTAGGGCTGAGACGTTCTCCTCTCTGATGAAGGTAATCCTGTCTGGACAACCATATTGACATCGCTCATTAAAACTTCATTCCTGATTTTAAGTTCCTGTATGGCAACGTGGTACACCCACCTCCCGTTCCGGAAGACTTCGCCTCTAAACTCGGTTTACGGAGACCCGACTTCGGCTACACCGCAGTTCCTTCATCAGAATCGGCAAAGAACGTGAACGCCAATAAGTCGAGCATGAAGGCCACATGGCTGGGCCACGCGTGCTTCCTGCTCGAACTTCCTCCGCCGGATGGCGCAGCTCGTGGTGCCCGAATTCTCTTCGACCCGGTGTTCTCACACCGCTGCTCCCCTTTCACATTCATGGGCCCCGCGCGACACATCCCACCACCTTGCAAACTCGAAGAACTCCCTTCGGTCGACATCGTCGTCATCTCGCACAACCACTACGACCATCTCGACACCCACAGCGTCACGACGTTGGACAAACTCTTCCGTCCGCATTTCTTTGCTCCATTGAACAACGGTGCCTACTTCAAGGGCAACAAAGTGCCAGAAGAAAGGACCCATATCCTTGATTGGTGGGATGCGCGGAACGTCATCGTCGATCTCCCTGGTGCCACTAATACGTCACCATCCGAGGAACCGGCATCGATCGTCAAGACTACGTTTGAGGTCACCTGCACCCCCGCTCAACACTTCACCGGAAGAGGGTTGATGGATCGATTCCACACGTTATGGGCATCTTGGGCGATCCGCGATCCCGCATCGGGGAAGAAGGCTTGGTTCGGTGGAGATACCGGTTACCGAACCGTCCACCCTGGTGAGAACGAAGATGAGCTTCCAGTTTGCCCCGAGTTCAAGAAGATTGGTGAGAAGTTTGGAGGGTTCGACCTCGCATTTATTCCTATTGGGTTAGCACGCCTCGTTTTCCTTCTGGGGGTTTGATGACACACAAGTTGCTTTCCCGCGACAGGGCGTATGATATCCGCGAGGTAACGTCCTGCGTTCACTGTGCTCCCCAGGATAGTGTACGGGTCTTCAAAGACGTTCGGGCTAAGAAGGCGGTCGGAATGCATTGGTACGCGATTCCATTCGTGGCTTCGGGAACAACCGCTCACCTGTCTACCCTCTTCGTGTCTGTTCCGCTCATCAAGGGGGTAAGTGACATCAGTTTCTACTCCGCCTTGCTCATTCTCAGCTTCAACCCGCTCTCGTGTTCAGAACGTGGTCCCTAACCACCGAACCGATCATGGAACCGCCGCAAAGACTTCGTGAGGAATGCGAAAAGCTCGGGATCTCGAAGGAGGAGTTTGATATCTGCGGTTTGGGAGAGACGATTTTCGGTTGAAGGTGGTAACTGGAGTGGATCATCCCGGTGTTCTCCGAATGCGATGAAACTATTGTGGGGTCCAGGTCAGGAGCAAGAAGGAGATAGCGCCTAGCTCGATTCAGACCTTCCGATATGCAGCTCAGGAAATCCAGTGCCTTGGTCCATAAAAATTAATCTTTTTGTCCTTGGTGGCATACGCGCAAGCTTGCCGAACCACGGCTCCGACAACCAACGAGGGGTCCTCCCGCGCGTTATGGAGCTTCTTAGCCCTCGGGCGTTCTCGTATCATCCTCGCATAGCAAAGTCGCCGATCAAAGCTTTCACCGTAAGTGTGGTTGGCTCTTCACGGTCCAATCCCGATCAAAAATGACGATGAGTACCGAATTTTGTTTGACGGCCGATCCCGCACGCGCGGTTACGCGTCAAGGGGAAGAGGTTGCCAAGCCACCACACCAAAGAGATAGGGTACACATTGTCCTCATCTCAATTTTTGTTCCCGAGGCCAAACAAAGATGACTTCCCCGTGCGGGGGAGGGGGGCGCTTACATTTATACCGATTTCGTCTCAACCGGCGCTTTGCTCGGTCCTTGTTCTCTTTCTTACAACCTCGTCCTCCGTCAAGGACGCTTCTCGAAAATGGATAAAGATCCAAGTCTTTGCCTCGTAGGTTGCTTGCTCTTAATACTGTCCATGAGGCTCTGATCGTCGTTTTACCCATCATTTCTCAAGTCGTGTCTAACGAAATCGGCTAAGGAGGAGCCGGGTGACAGGCTCTGCATCGGTGAGGAGAAATTGATTCAAACGCAATTCATCTCTTTACTCACACGTCTCTTTCAGATTGCCGAATCAAGGCGATGGAGTTACCTAAAGCCGAGAAACCGCATCTTGTCAAAAACGCGGCGTTGGAAATTTCGTCAAACGAACTTGATCAGAGGAGCCGTATCTCCCTCCTACTCGTGAAATCAAGGAACATGAAAAACTCCCTAAAGTTGGAGAAAGCGGTCAAACGATTACTGGACCCAGCAAACGAGAGAAAGCCCTTCTGCGAAGTACGTTTCTTTTGTGTTCTTGCATCAAGGTCCTATAGGCGGAAGGCTGACCCCGAAACCGGCTCGCAGAACTGCAAAGTAAGGCTCAAATCATGGACCAGGATGGGCAAAGACGGTTGGAACCTCACGAGCAAGTACTGCCAAGCACCTGGTCAGTCTCAGTCCGGGCGTCGTTGGTTCGGGCAGCAAGGAGTACTTACTGAGGAAATTCCGACTCTTAGCTTGCGCAAAGTTAGAAGATGGCTCATCTATGAGCTCAAAGACGACCGACAACAAGGCCGGGCCTGTCGCCGACGATGCGACAAAATCGCAACCGACCAAAGCAGTACGGAAAAGAAGGGTCCCAAAGGAGTCGAAGACTTACCGAAGCTCCAAGAATGTGGGAGAAAAGCAAGCGGCACTTCCTACGAAACCCCAGCAGGCGGGGCATCAGTCACCTGGTCCCGGAATACGTCAGCTCTTGGCGGCCGAGAGTGCAGATAGTGCTCCTTTGCGTGGAGCCGCCGCACCACCTCATGACAGCGCTGATCCAGATAACCAAGAGAAAGGCGAAGGAACCTACGAAAAATCAGTTTCTGAAGCTACACCCAAACCAGAAGAAGGGATAGTTCTCGCAGGAAATCCACCAGCATGTTCCAGCTTCTCGTCAGGGAGGACTATCGATGCTTCACTTCCCATCACGGAAGAGGGCCAATCCGTGGCTTCAACCAGCAGAACTGTTGGACCTGTTCAGCAGGCAATGTCGTCCACTCAAGATTGGGTGAACCCGGTGCCTCTTGGTAACGGCCTCAACGTTCCACAGGAGGAAACATGTTATCCAGCGTCTCCCCGTGGTGAGTGCCTTCTCCACAGGACTGATTTTTCCTTTTTTTTTTTTTTTTACTAAGCACTTTATTGCTTGATCCAGTGGCTACACCATGAAATGCAC
>WSUI01000873.1:0-14905 GCA_019633595.1 Tulasnella sp. UAMH 9824
CCCGCGTCCAGGTTTGCAGAGACAGACTCGCGTCACCGCGAGGTAATCAGTATCTCTAGCCACGGGTGACTACAGGTAGCCCGTGGTGGGGAGAGAATCCTCCGGGAACCCGTAGCGAGGCCCCTGCCGCGCGGCTCACAGTGTACCCTCAACCTCCCACACCGATGTGAGGATCGGAGGAATGCCTCCGGGCTTCGTCCGCACACGACTCTTTACGGGTTGTCAGGGTTGAAAGAGAAGCAAGGTGACTGGTGGACTTTTGCTAAGAAGGAAGGGACAAACGTACAAGGATTTCTCTACAATCCTCAAGCCAAGACCCCGCTCATTCGCCTCGCGTGCGCCGACGGGGTAACCGAGGTGAGCAGCTACTCTTTCTATTACCGTTGATGAAAAACTCAACGAACGGCCTTTCGTTTAGAAACAGAACGTCCTTGATGTCTTGCTACGAGACGATGTCATCCTCGTCGCCCGAAACAGCACCATCGACATTTACGACAAGTCCACTCTCGCGGCGCCGTTCGAGAGTCCTCATTTCGATTCCAACCCCTCCATTCCCATCGCCAAACCATACCATTCCCTTCCCGCTCGTCCCGATAGCTCCTTCATTCACCATGTGCGATTGCTTCGCCAGAATCCCATTCTCCTCAAGACCTCGGCTCTACTACCGTCGTATATGCCTCGTTCGCTGAGTCGGGCTTGCTTGTTAGGAAAATCGACCTCGACGGAAACGGCCGCACCACTATAACCACTGCAAGACGAGTCGCTCACGGCATCGCCAACCCCCTTCTCTTCGAATGGGGTCGTTCGGGATCCAGAATAGTCGCTCTGAACGATTACGCGCTGGAAATGTACTTTACGGATCCTCGGGAAGATGATGATAGCGCCGTCAGTTCACCTGGTGCCATCGCTTGTCGTTCGAATCCAAACCACGGGCGAGCGCTGGCGAGCTGGGAGTTGCCTGACGACATGGAGGACATAGTGCGCTTCGTAGCGTTCGATGAAGCAACAGGTATCGTAGCTGTGGGGATGCACTCGGGCAGGATTTTGGTTGCGGACGCAGGCGATGCGGTTCTTCCATCACCATCCCCAGAGGAGGACACGAGATGGGCCACAAAGCACCTCCATGATTGGCAACGGGTGAGTAATTACTCGCTGGTGGACAATAATCATTCTCTCTAATCTTATCTATCGCCAGAAACCGCCGACCTCTCAACCCCTTCACCCCTCTCCAAGACGATGGCCGAACGTGGCGAGCAACCCGGCATTTACGAAGCCAAAAAGCCTCCCCGACTCCACTGCGCAATATGCAATCGCTCCCGGGTGGTTTCGCGAACCGGACCGGTTCTACCCATCCATCAATCAACGGGATGCGTTTGTTGGGGTTCCGTGGCTGATTCAGGAGCTCGCCGGGATCCCCGTTGATGCAAGGTGCGTCCTAGTGTCATCGAGGGACCTTAATGAGGAGTTTGGAGAGGACGTGGCCATCATTGAACTCGTCGACCCTTCTCGGGAGGAAGGGAGAAGACTTCTGTTGTTCGCTTGGGGTGTCCATGACCCTATCGAACCCGAGTTATTGGGTTTCAAAAACGAGGTGACGGAGGAAAATTTAATTGATTCCTTGAGGAGGGGTGTTCCGATTCGGTTCCTCTGCGAGGATAGATCGTTGTCCCTCAATCGTCTCGCTGTAGGACAGTTGGTGGTGTGGGAGGAACGCCGACAAGGACTCAGATACTTAAGCCAACGTTGCTAATATCGTCTAGTTTCACTCTGAGCCTCATCGTAGTCGCTGTCGAGTTCTGTGCGGATAAGTTGTTCTCTGATCGGCCTAGCATTCAATAAACTTTGTCCGCCACATTTGTCCCGATTGAGACGAATGGTCCCTGCATAGAGCCGCACGTGGGGTCAGATGACAGTATCCCTGAGACTCCCAAGGGCTTAACTCACACACCTGGGACGCGTATCGGTATATTGCCGCTCTGGACGACATGGGCGCAGACAATGGTGGTGAGGTCAGAATTCTTCTCCGGGATCTGCGCGAGATGATTCGAGAAAGGGACTCCAGAAACGCTTCTGTTGACGTCGAGCCCGCTGTCTCTTTTTTTTTCCTCGCTCTGAGTGATATCTCAATGACCGATTCAAAGGAGGAGGGAGGGTGTCCCGAAGGGCCATAATGCAAGGGGAGAGCCCCGGAACCTAGAGCCCCTACTCTACAGGGATTGTTGCCGCAGCCGCAATTGTTCCACCTCAAAATAATGCGGAGAATCCCGGCCGATCCCGAAACAAGTTCATTGAGTAAATGTAACCCAATTTTCGACTCATTCCCGAAGCCCCTACCCCGAATCGTAGTTCGCGGGGTCTTTCGGGGACTTCCGGAGCCACCGGGCGGCATGAGTACCATATTCTGCGTTTACAGCAAACATTATAACAAAGCGGTGATGACTAGGAGCTAGAATACTGGATCCGCGCGGTGACATCTTGCCTGATGTTCCGCGTAAAGACATTTTATCTTCGGCCACGCTGCCCTTATCTTTATACTACTGTGATGAACCCGTCGGAGAGGTGGGATCTTCGGTGCATGCAGCAAAGTGGTGCGGCTTTCGACCCTGGACGTCAGGATAGGACCCTTTTATAAACCGTCCCACGCCAAAGCCCTCACGAAAATCAATAATACCCGAATCGAGCTCAGAAATCGGCGGAGGGGCTCAATCGTGTCATAGCATTTCATGTCATCCGTGGATGGCCCGTTCCAAGACGGACGAACGAGAACGCGGAATGTGCCGGACATTGCATCCGAGTCTATGAAAGCCGCTCAGCGGCCTGACAATAAACAAGCGTCGGCGTCGCAATATGAAACTCGTCCTGCAACCACTATGAAACACCGTAGTCGACGGATAGCGGTGCAAAGACGAAAGATAAAGGCCGCTGCACGCTCGGGATGTCGGTGTCATTTTTCCCGATGTTTACAATATTGGCTTGCATCAGTACCCCTGATCATGACGGAACTGTCTCCCGGCCCCATCCCGCCACAGGAAGCTTCGGGAACATCATCCGGCCATTCAGAAACGAGGGAAACGCTCGGATTCCTTGGCTTGGGGGGCGGGCGACTACGGTTTAGACGTAGCTTTCTTTTGTCGGCAGGTGGGGCGGTGCGACGAACGGCATGCAGGCTTATGCAAGTCGTAGTACACGAATTTGATCATTTAGCTGAGCTTATGTTCTTCCCAGTCGCATCCTTTCTCTACAGCTTCCCTTCCTTCCTAGTCAACCCTTTCGTATTTTGGGGTCTAATTGCTTAGCCTACAGTGTAGCAAAACTCAACCACTGGGACCCCCGTAGGGCCTTTTATTTACACGACCAAGCGATCCTCACTGTACCAGAGCTCGTACTAGCAAATACTCGCGAACTCCAGTGTCCGAGTTTAGTCCAAGGCGAGAAGCTCCTCGTTCATATTTAGAGGCTCGTGACCTGCGCGGTGACAGGGGGTCTCCGTGAGCCAGGGGATCCTTCGGTTGAAGAAACAACCACCACCAAGACTCCTCTCTCACCAGACATACGCTTAGTCCATATCCTTTCTGTCCTATGGATTTCGTACGCTTATTCCATGGACATAGCGCTTTGCTTCCTTGCTGACTCTAGTGCGCGGTACCTAGGTCTCAAAGGTAAACACCTCTCTCAGTCCAGTCCGACACGATACTCACATCTCAAGCATCTTCTTAGCGTATCGACATCGCGAGACGCATATCCAACGCCGAGATCAAGTATCGAGAGATCATTCTCAAGACATTCGGAAGTGCAGCTCCAGCAAGTGACAAGAAACCGGATCCGACTCGCGTGGACGACGACAAGAAGGTCGCCAAGGTCATGCAAGAATGCATCGCTCCTCGTTTAGAAAGGTTGGCCTCGCCTGGGCTCTTCGGCACTCAGACCAAAAGCTGACACAGGTACACTTCTACTTGTAGGCTTCGCGTCAGCTACTTTGGTTCTCACCAGCAGTATTCAGTCTCAGATTGGTGGGGCGTGAGTTGGTTATTCGCCTTCTGGAGAGGCGAAGCGGGCGTTTCCATCCGACGTCACGAGCGTAGACTTGCGAACATCGAGCTTATGCTATACCTCGTATGACCTTGCTTAGCTCATTCCTCTTGCCTCGTCGACCTGCTCACTATCCATTGGTAGGTCGACAATCGTTACTCCTTCGACCATGACTTTTGGACGAAGACTACCGAGTGGCAGCTAGTATGTGCCTCACGAGCTCACTCTCTTATTCTGTGACTAACACGCTGACTCTCCGCCCAGCTGGAATATGAACACGGTGAGCATGACCAATTTCCGTCGACCTTATAGAATCCTAACCACAAATTCTCGTCTTCAGATGCAAGGAAACTCCTTGGAGACTACGACAAAGACATGGCCGCTCTTGAGAAAGTGGAACCTATCACCAAAGCCTATCGAGCCGCGTTAGCGAAGGCCGTCGAAAGGGCGCAGGTCGAACCCCCTCTGAACGACTCGGACGTTACGTGGGCGGACGTCTTCATCATTCGTCATCTCTCCTACGACCCCGCGTTGAAGGGTGTCATCAACTCCGATTGGACGTCCTCCGCTGGGAGGCAGAAGCTCATGGCCACAATCGACCAGTTGTTGCTCGAAGAGCCCCACTACCCTCCGGAATGTTATTATCTTGTACTCAAGTAACGAACGTTAGCCTAACTTCTTGCATCTACAACCTGTGTGTCGATCACGCGGAGTCTCATGTGGTACGAACAACCTTGTCTCGTTTATCCAAATTCTAGTTGATACGTACTTACTGTATAACATTTCTCACCGCTTCGACCTAGCTGGAGGGAGCAAGGAAGCGCCGAGCCAACGGGGCATCGAGAACTCTTTACGATTCCTGAGTCATGTTTCAGAATGAGCTACGCTATTACAAATTGCCAAATAGCGTGATAATGGCATCAATTTGTAAATAAATACATTGAATACCTCATCCATGCATGTTCTTCGCTTTTCGTTGGACATCGAGGGCCAATATTTAGCAGTGCCGTCTCGGGTATATCACCTGACCTTGACACATAGGCGGACATTGTTGAGGGGAGTTCTTGATTCTAGACTCACGAGGCGAGTGGGAATATAGCGGCGGTGGGCTTGGCCAAAAGTGAGAAACACCGGGCAGAATTGGTGTGCACGACACGTTGAAGTTGACACCACATAATGAGCCCTCAGGTACCTTGGCCTCTTGCCCAAAAGCCTCATTCTCACTTCCTCCCAGCACTCTCAACCTCAATGGACTTTTTGGATGGTCTAAGGACAACATTAACTGACTTTGTCATCGATATTGAATCAAGTCTCTCTATCACGTAAAAACAACGCTGGACGGGCTAGAGGCCACGTTCTGCAAAGAAGTTTGTGTAAGGCAGGGGATGACTCATCATAAAACCGCTTCCAAGCAACACGCCCACCAGTCCGGATCTCCCGGATAATCCCACCTTTCTGCAGTTTTACCATACCCATGGAGAAGGAAAGAAACCCAATTCGGGCGAATTTTTACACGGCATCAGCACCAGCCCCGGGGATCCCTCAACCGGAGCGAGATCACAGCAATGATGAATATTCTCAGGTTCTCTAATCTTTTGGTCTTGTATAGCTGGTACTAATGCACACTATTCAACAGCTTGGAAGTCCGGTTCTCATCGATCCCCCACTGGTTACGCCCGAGAGCGACTCACTGGCTAGGCATAGTGACCAAGTTTCCGAAGATCAGCTTCATTCTGAGCTTTTGGGATCTCTCAAAATAATATCTCAGGCACCACTTGAAAAGCGCTCATACACCGAGGTTTTCCAAGGTGTCTTGGAAGGGTCCGATGGATCCACGAGGGTTATCGCTATTAAGCGGTTTAGAAAGACTGATCACTTTCACAGGGATACAATAATTGGGGTACGTGCACCCGAGGCCAAATTATTTTATCTTGAGTCGTTGATCTCTCGGGTCTCAGATGGCCAGAACGGCAGCGCTTCATTGGAAAAAGGCCGACCACCCGAACATCTTGCAATTCATCGGATGCAAAATAGTGGATGAGATGCCTTGCCTTGTTTCGACATGGTGTCGGTACGGCGACATTACGCGCTACATTTCACAAAGTCCCCAGTTAAAAAATTCAGATAAACTGAGCCTTGTATGTGTAGATTGACCGTATGTCTATCCGAGTCGCATGTCGCTGGCAACTAAACTTTCCATTCTGATTTCTAACAGCTGTGCGATGCCGCACGAGGCCTGAGGTACCTTCACTCCTTTCTCCCTCCCATTGTTCATGGCGCCATCAAGCCCAGCAATGTTCTTGTACTGGACAACCTAGAGGCCGCGCTCTGCGATTTGGAACACCCCACAGTTTTTGCCGCTATATGAGAATATGGCTCCGTGACTACCAGACAAAGCTCAAGGTGGGACCAAGTTGCCGGATATGCTGCAAAAGAGCTGCTCTGCGGGTGCGGTCCTCCGGCAACTGCTGCTGGAGACGTGTATGCATTTGGAGGATTGATTCTCGCCGTTTGTCCATTTCTACCTCATGAGACGTTAACCTACTAATCATTTTAATGACTAATTCCACTTCAGACAATGAGCGGAAAGGGTCCCTTCTGAGCAAAACGGAACGATGCTCACAGAACTGTCGCTGTATGCATGGGCCAGGTTCCTCGCCCCGAAGAACACCCCCTCCTGTCCCCGAATGATTCTCTATGGGGCCTCATGACGGAGTGCTGGAGTGAAAATTCAGAAGCCAGGCCATCCATGGAACTTGTTCTCAGACAGGTCAGATCTCGCCCGTGGCCGGAAGTTGATGGGTTCCTGACATTCTGCTCTCTCCTGGTCTCTACTCAGCTCGAGAGAGAAAGAGACCGCCGGCGAATCCACGAGAACTCATGACAATGTCACATTCAGTCGTAGACAAGACGTATATAATGGGTAATTAACCCTTTCTGTTTCCTTTGGAACCGACAATGCCGCGTTACCCCGGTTGCAAGCAGGATCCCGGGTCAAGCGAAACAATAAGAGTGTACCTGCTAATCGAAAGCTGAGATTTATTCCTTTTTACCTGTATAACGTGGCTAAAGGTTTGTGACTGAGAGATGGATGAGCTGTGGTGTGGCCTTAAACGTCGGATCAATCTCCGACCCTCGACCCCCCGTGCCAGGGCTTGACCAGTCCAGCTTCGAGGCATCATTCAAGAGTATATATGTGTAGAAAGTGAAGGAAGTCCGTTCTTTGGCGAAGCGAAGGCCGATCCTCGCCTAGGCAAGACCTCATTCACTTATCCTGTCCTGCGTAGAACGGATTCGATAACAAGACCGTGGGACCAGGCGTTCCGGAAGGGAGGGACCCCGACAAGGATACAGATAAGTCAAACTTCATAACATCGTATAGTGTTACTCTGCTCCTCGTCGTAGTCGTTGGCGAGTTCTGTGGGCACGACACGTTCCAAGTGGCTTGGCATGTAATAAACCTTGTTATGTCCAAATCGAGATGAAAGGACCCTGGATTGAAGATCAATCTGGGACCCTTTTATAAACGGCCCCACGATCTCCCACTCCCCTATTGGTCATTCAAAGTCATAAGGTCGACATCGAGTTCGGGCGCTGATACTTATGGGGCAGACATCATCGATGGTTTCGAGCTCAGTGAGTCCAAACAACAAGTCGCGGACGAGAGAGCGTGATCCTCCCACCGAACGACGCCCCGAACAGCGGCCAAAGAATGTATAATCACCCTCGTTGCGCACCACGAGTGGGCACCTGTTCAGAAGTACCGTGCTCGGCTACTGACCCCCGTTCAGCATAACACTCATCTCGCAAGTGTCCTGGAGTTGCGGCAGTTGGGCGGGTACCTTGGCGCGGCAGGATAACACCACTCAGTCCGCCTGACGGAAAGGGGCTCAAAAGAGGGGGGATCACATGTCCGAGTTCTCCGCAGTCTATTCTTCAACTCGGACCATCATCTCGCCTCGCGGAAGGCATCAAATCTTCTCGTGTATCCCCGTCAGTCCCTTCGTTCGCTTCCCAATGATCTTTGTACGTCTGTCTTTCGTCGTTCATCGTGGAGCCGCACTGATTGCAGCTCACAACGCGGTCAGGGGGCTCTCTTAGGAGTGTTTAGCTGGGTAAACTGTCGTTCTACATATCGGTTCTGGAATCGTTCTCACCCCTACGGATCTTCTTCAGCGCGACATCGCAAGACGCATAGGGCATGCGGAGGAGAGGTTCACAGGAATGACTTTCGACATGACGTTCAAGGCCGACTCGCTGAGTGCCGAGAAGCGAGAGGAAGACGTCAAGCTCATCGAGATTATGCAGGACTGCATCGGTCATCGCCTCGAAAGGTTCGTGAACAACCCCCTTCCCTCTGAGCCTCCTTGCCCCATTGAATCCTTACGGATAACCCGCATTGGCAGACTACGCCTCAGTTTCTTTAGTCCTCGGGAGCCCTGCACCGGTGAGAACTGGTGGAAAATCTCTTGGCTCCGAGGTGCTCGGAAAGGCGATATCAGTGTTCCAATCGAGCGTCATGAGCGTAGACTCGTCAAAATCGAGATCATGCTGTACCTCGTACGCTTTCCATTGTCTTATAAAATCGTCCCAGTTCGCTTCGCGTCCCTTACTATTCTTCGTTGCAGATTGAGAACCATCATAAATATGATTCTAAGTTTTGGTTCGACATCGTGAAGTGGCAACTGGTTTGTCCAACCGTTGCAACATGGTAGCTTTCATCCTGTGACTAATTACGCTCATTCCTCATCAAAGGAAGATTACCAGCGTGGTAAGCATGATTAGCAACCCGTTCCTAGTCGCACCTTTCCCCGACTGACATGCACTCTCGTCTCGCAGTCTCCAAGAAGTGTCTCGAGCACTACGACAAATTCGTAGCTCAGCTGAAGCAAGTTGAATCCAGCCACATAGCCTACCGTGCTGCGCTAGCAACTGCCGTAGAAAACGCACTGGCGGAGCCCGAAGCACTTGCGGCCGATGTCGACTGGACCGACGTTTTCACCATCCGCCACATCTCTTTCGACCCGGCTTTGAAGGGCGTGATCGACTCGAATTGGACGCCTGAGCAGGACCGGCAGAACTTTATGAAGACCATCGATGAAGTACTACTAGAAGAACCGCACTTCCCTCCAGGGTACCGTGTTCTCCTGCTCGGGTGAGCTTCAAATCGGGTCGTGACGATGCTCTGACTCGTAACTTGCACTAACAATTGCTTTATCTCTGCCCGTAGCACCAACAGGGAGCCAACTCTTTTCGTCTCCCGGTCTCAGATCACCGAGGCACTCCTCGGCCCTTCCACATTGTTCATGCTCTTTCTACTCGTTATCAGTTTTTTGTTCATGATTACTTCGATGGTTTCATTTGTTGTGATTTATATCCGCTCGACATAGCTGTTTTGTACCTGAGGATATGAACCTCGACTAGGATAGAATTTCATACCACTGGTTTCAATGTAAACAAAGACGTACACGTACGCGGTGAACGGGCGGGTACTTTGAAGCAAATAATCCATGTCATCCAATAGCTTGGCGGTCTGACTGCTTATCTAGATTCCGAATATCTAGTATTGTCGGTACGACAGTAGAGAACGGAGAGACTATGATGTTTTCGAAGGGGTCTTAAAGAAGTCTGACGACTCGACGAGGGCTATTGCTATCAACTGCCTTTTTGCGACCGGCGAGCTCAAGAGGGAGAGAGCATCTTCCGTACGTTTGATTTGGGCGTCATTGAGCTTATGTTAGACCATTCATAGCACAAGTCCCAGAGACTCAGACTGGCGGCGCTGCAATCGGGGACGCTCAACCATCCAAACATCTTTCACTTCTCGGATACAAGATTGTTGATGGAGCACCTTGGCTTGTTTCGCCATGGTGTCAATACGGCAGCCTTACGCGATATATTTCCAGTTATTCTGATATCACGAGTTCGGACTAGCAAGCTCGACGAATTCACTGTACCGTTTTTTGTCCAAACTATTCAAGAACTGAAGTACTCATGCTGCTTCCCTACAGCTATGCGATGCCGTTCGCAGCCTCGCGTACCTTCATTCCTTCGTCCCACCCATTTTTCATTCTGGGATCAAGCCCAACGGGATCCTTGTACAGGATAACTTCGAATTCGCGCTCTGCGACCTGAGAGACTCGGAAATTCCCTACTCGTTCGAGAAACTGGTTCCTGTCGTTCTGGAGAACCCTCCACGGACGGCATAGCTGCTGGATATTGCGCAAGAGAGCTATATTTGGACCGCATTTTTGCAGCTGCTGTAGATGAACGTGCCCTTGGTGAACTAACCCTTGCTGTCCGTTTATTCGTTGTGCTTTAGCCCAGTTAACGCTTTGCTGACTGATTCTATTTTCAGAATAGAAACGAATTTCCAGAGGTTAATGGCCGTTTATTATACGACAATTATCGAACATGAACGGTGAAGTATGATTTCTACGAGATCATGGTAATTCGAAAGGGAAGGAACACGAGTGTGCTGGCAACAATGACTCGGGTTCCCCTTCACCGCGCCGACGCCCGCCTACTAGGAAAGAGATGACGCAATGTGAAGCCGGGTGCAAACAAACTAAACATGTGAGGCAAGGACGTTATCTGTGAGGCGACAATTATATGAGAGGTGAGAGGTGAGAGGTGAGAGGCGAAAGGCAAAAGGCAAAAGGCAAAAGGCAAAAGGCAAAAGGCAAAAGGCAAAAGGCGAAGGAACAAGTGATTTTGGTTGACGAGCGCTGTAACGTGGAACCTGTGAGGGCTGGATTTTAATTCACCTTATGGGAGTGACAGAGGTGATCGCGTGTTTTGGATCCGTAGCGAACTGTGAGGACGAGGAGTCGGTCTCACGGTCCGTCTTACCTAATGGGTTCGACGGGCGCTCGCCGACCCCTACGTATACGTTTCCGTTCCCCGAAGCCAGATATGAATTACTAATGCCAAGACACTTATAGCCGAAGGCGCTGTACTACATGACTACTATGATTCCGATATGACTCTATGGATAGGCCCCGGCTATATGAGAGTGTACGCGTTCACTGGAGCTTCCGGACCGTGATACTGTTCCGCTTGGAGTATATATGTAGAGTAGATTAGTATCTCTGTACGGCAGCAATCGTCTCTCTTATAAAGATCTTACGGCCACTGAACTCTTTGTGACTAAACAAGATATCTGAAACGAGATACGGTTCTCCTGGTGAGTCGCTTAGCTAATCACCGCGACTTACACGAACGAGCGATTTCTAGCTTGGGAGATAGGCCATTCAATCTACCTCCGAGGGAGGTGGGGAATTCCTAGGAAAGATGCGAGGGCATTTCCGAACAATAATCATTCCCACATTGATTCTGGGAAGCGTGACGGAATGCGTTCAATTCACGGGAGGCGGGGAGATCGGGAGCACTGTTCTGAGAAGAAGGCTACAGTATGTAGGGTCTACTATGACGCATGATAGAAATCATCCCTCCTCTGTTCGCCACCCATCCAAATCCATGACAATAAACAGAAATAGGTCGATACACGACACATCCGTCGCGACAGCAGAAGGCGTCGAGCTCCTTGAAGTGACGTCATCGTCAGCCACGAGGATGAGTCTACTCAGATTCTTTCTTTTGCTCTTTTAATTCTGCTTCAACTGCTAATGTATTCCTCCTAGCCATCCAACAACATGGGAGCCCAATTACTGTTGATCCTTCACCCGCTTACCCTGAAAGCCCCTCACTAGCTCGACCCGATTCTCAAGTTTCCGAAAATCAACCACACTTCGAGCTCTCTGGGTCTCTCAGAATTATATCAGAGAGGGGAGAGAAGAATTACAGCGGTTATGGTGGGGTGTTCCAGGGAGTCTTGGAGGAATCTGATGGATCGAGGAGAGCTGTTGCAATCAAGTGCATAACCAGCAGGCTCGAGGATGACAGCATGGCTTCCGTACGTGCACGTAAAGCGCATCTAAATCTATCCGGCAACGCCGACTGCTCGCCTCTAAGAGGGTCAGAACGGTAGCGTCGGAATGGGGGAAGGTCAAACACCCAAACATCTTGCGGTTCATCGGATACAAAATAGTCGACGGAACGCCTTGGCTCGTTTCACCATGGTGCCACCACGGCAGCATCACAGACTACATCGTAAGACATTCCGTGACGATGGATTCAGAAAAACTCAAACTGGTACGCCCGGTGGATCGATTGCGTCTTTTAAATAACACGGATCGAACCTTCTGCCCTTCTTCCGTGCAGCTGTGTGATACCGCACGCGGCCTCGCGCACCTTCACTCTCTGGTGCCTCTCGTTGTTTATGGCGGCATCAAGCCCAAAAATTTTCTTGTTGTTGGGATTTCTCTCGGAGAGGGGAGGACGTTAGTCCGAGGGGGAGAGAATATAATACATAATTCTCGTTCTTATTCAATTGTAGATAGTAATCGAACTACTATTTATACTACTACTAATACTCCAAGGGGTAAAGGAGTAATACGGGGGGGGGATCTCCTAGTGGGAGTCGTCCTATACTCCTGTGCTCCTAAATTCCAACACTTGTCAAGGACAACTTTGAAGCCGCGTTCATTGATTTGGGAGATTCGCCGGTATTTCAGGGCCTAAAAAAAGAAGCTATCGTGCGTTGTGGACAGTCCATGGACCTCAGAGACGTCGGGTATGCTGCAAAAGAGCTTCTTGAGGGTCTTGTGGAAGGACCGCTGCGAACTGCCTCTGCGGACGTGTATGCGTTTGGTGGCCTGATTCTCGCTGTACGCCATTTCCATTCTAATCAAACTAAGATATGATATTTATTTCTGACTGATTGATTTCTAGGCAAGGAGCGGGAAGGATCCCTTTTGGACAAGACGGAGCGATGCCGCCAGAATCTTCGCTATATGCATGGGTGATACTCCTCGCCCCAAGGAAAACCCACTACTACCCGTACATGACCACTCTGGAGCCTTCTCAGGGAATGTATGGGCGAAGACGCAGAAGCTAGACCACCCATGGAGCTTATTCTTAAACAGGTTGGATTTCGTTCATGTCCGCCCCGTCGATGCAGTACTAACATTCTACTCACGGCGTCTCGACTCAGCTCGAAATACTAAGGGAAATCCGTCAAATCCACGAAACCTCATAATAATATCACAGTTGGCCCTTAGATAAAAACGTATATAGTGGCTAAATTTACCCTTTCTGTTTCCTTTGTATCCACCCAGCCAACTAGGCTGCCCCCTGTTTCAAGTCGAATTCTGCATTAAAGATCCGAGAAGGAAGTACGTGGCAATCAATTGTTCCCCTTTCCCTGTATGAGGTGGCGAAACGTTCATGACCCGGGCCAAGGGACTGATGAGGTGTCACTCGTCCTCTTCTGCCACGATACATATCACGTGGTTTGCAGGTCGGGCAGCCTCCGACCTCGTGCCTCATGCCAGCACTCGAATAGCCCTGGCCTCGAGCACCGTTCCCAAAGGCGGGAAGAACGGAATCTTCTCATCCGATTCAACCCTTAGTCTCCCGATTGATCCGTAGACTTTCTGGTGGTTATCATGGGTTTCGATGCATGGATTCAAAGAGGCTGGGTTTGGCAATCGGTTTTCCATTAAACAAAAACGGAATCTGAAAGATCAATGTTCGTGAAGCCCACGAATGTTATAGAATGGGAAAGGTATAGCTATGTTTCTACGAGACCTAAGGCGATTCAGAAGGCAGGGGCGCTGTGCTGGCAGCATCCAAGAGGCTCGGGTTGAGCCGGATCGACGCCCGCCTACCAACAAATAGGTGAGGCGAAGCTCAAGTGAGTGAAAGACGAGATCAACAAGCGACACGAGTAAGATACTGGGAGGTAGGAGGGGCTTGAGAGGTGAAAGCCGAGGGAAAGATGAGGAGAAAACGTCAACGCCGAGAGAGACACCGCAGTCAAAAGGCTGTTCTTTATCCTTTACTTCCGCTGGGAACCAAGATAAAGAAATGAGTAATAGACGGAGTGAATGACACGAACATGATCATATTTCGGTCCGTTTACTGACAGCTAAGCTGGCCAAGAACGAAACAAAAGAAAGGAGGCCGTATCCATATCCGCGAATTCCTCCGGATAAGGCATGACCTTTGAGATGCTTACGCCCTACCCACCAAAGTATGCCGGACCAATGAAATGCACGGATCAGGCAAAAACACCTCCAGAGGGAGCCGGGGAGCCGGCCGAGCGAGAAGCGACGCTTAGGTCCGCGGCCAAGGCGGCGACGACGGAGCGGGCGCCGTTGAACAAGTGATCTTAAGCGATGAGCGCTTGTACGTGGAACTTGTTCGCGCTTGACTTGGCCCTCCCTGTGACTCTATTACGCTTGGAATAAGCTTGAGCTGAGGGTCTTCGGAGAGAGGGACCGATGGGCGAGAGGCTTAACGTGCGAGTGGGAAGCGAGAGACTTGGTGATGGCGTATTCTGAGTCCGCGGCACGAGAGGGAGTTCAGCTTGGACGATAGGTCATATTCAAATATACCCCCGTGTCGGTTGGGGAAGTCCTAATCCCATAATGAATGATATCTCCGAATAATAACCCATTTCCACCTTGACGCCTAGGAAGGTGGTCGAATGCAGCAGACTGCGAGAGAATGACGACACAACTTGCTAGGAAATACCCTGTTCTCTTCGATTACACATTGCCTCGTAAAATGCACCTCGACCACCCTCCTCGACCATTGACTGGAATATGACATGAGCGGGAAATCCATGTAACTACAATGATAAAAGACAACGATAGTGGAAATGTCATGGAAGGGGATGCCGGAGAAGATGTGCTCGCTTCAGTCGTAATGAATGGTGGGGATGGTTTGTCCTATGTCGGAAAACCCGCGTTTGCCTAGTATTGCGTTATAATGCATTATATGCCTGAAAGGTCTGGCCTACATGATACTG
>WSUI01000874.1:0-14896 GCA_019633595.1 Tulasnella sp. UAMH 9824
ATTCATCATACCGAACAACGTCAGCCCGCAAATGTCTTCAGCTTACGACCAACTCAAATCCGCTCTGTCAGGTGAGGTAGTTCGCCAAGGGGACGAAGGTTACGACTATGGAATCGCTCGTTGGTGCGACAACTGCGTCCAACAAGCAGCCTACGTCGTCTTCCCCAAAAATGCAGAGGACGTTTCTGCAGCCATCGCGTTTGCCAAAGCCGAGGAAGTGGAGATTGCTGTCTGCGGTGGAGGACATTCCTGGTCGGTACGTATCGGGCGTTTTTCACCGAGTTGTGTTGGATGACCTAAGCGTAGTGCTATTCTAGGGCTCATCCTCCACTACCGGCTTAGTAATCCATTTAGGCAAATACTTCAATACTGCTCGCTGTGACCCAGATGCCAAGCTCATCTACGTCGGGGGTGGAGCTACTTGGGATCCTGGTCCGTGTTTTCACCCGTCGTTGTGTGAAAGAGTATGGAGGTTGGACTCTAACTTTCCTCCGCAGTCGACAAGGCGGGGGCTGCGCATGGCTTGGCAACTGTCGCTGGTACAGTAAACCACACCGGGGTCGGAGGGTGGGTATCGATCGTTGTTATCGACGCGTGTGACTGACATGAGATGATTGGATCGTAGTCTGGTCTTGGGAGGTGGATGGGGATGGCTTACTGGTCGGCACGGTCTTGCCTTGGACAACTTGGCTCAGGTTCGTCCTCGATTATCTATGATATACGTATTCAACACGAAGCTCATTTGAACGCATGGTTCCCTTAGATCACGATCGTCCTCGCATCCGGCGAAATCGTCACTGCTAATGAAAATGACCACCCAGACTTATTCTGGGGCTGTCGAGGTATGCAGACAGTCTCTCCGTTCAATCAATCCCAAGTCCTAGCCCCTAATTGCCTAATCACTCTCTCCTGGCACCCCTCCCATGCTGCTGTAAAACAGGCGGTGGATCCAACTTTGGCGTTATCACCGAATTTGTCTTCAAAGCACACCCCCAACGCTCCACCGTCTTTTTCAGTTTCATCTGGTTCCCAGTGGAACGCCTTGAGGAGATCGTCAACATGATGGAAGAGTGGCTTGAAACTGCCGGACCCGACGAAACTTGCCATTGGGGTTATTTCAGGGGAGGTCCTGGATCCGAGGTCGGTGTCCCCTTCACTTTCCGCTTCTTTGGTTTCTCGGGGCGCTGATGAGCTTTTCCGGGCGTTGCGAAACGTAGAATGGAGAGCCGGTTATTCGCTTGATGTACTTCTACAATGGTCCTGCTGATGAGGCGAGGAAGGCGGCTAAGAAGATTTACGAACTTGGTGGGTGCTCGGTAGCTTCCTTCCCCTTTAGTACTGGCTCACAGTACTTACGAGGGCCTCGATCTCCCAACAATCTTTCTAGAACCCGCTGGAGAACTCGCATTTGACGAGATGCCCTATCTCCAGCTCAACAGCATCCAGGTGCGTGTTCTTCACCACTCAGCTTCCGGACTTAAACCCTGAATATCTAATTCTTCGCCCCTAGAACCTTGCTATGGGTCACGGAGGCCGCAAGTACTGCAAGGGTATCACAGTGAAGCCTAAGCGTGCGTCCAGACCCCATCTCTTTCATCTCCCCAATGTCTCAGAGCCCACACAAACCCCACTGACTTCCGTTCCTCCCCATTACACAGTGACATACGAGGCGGTCAAAGCCATGATCACCGCTATAGACGAATCAGTCAAAGATGAACCCGAGTTCGCGGCGTCCGGTGCGTTGTTCGAGTTCACCCCAAAGCAAGCCGTCCTTTCGGTCCCGCTCGATGCTACGGCGTATGCAGGCCGAGGAACTGTAAGTATCTCCTCCCTCTATTCTCCTTCTGTCACACTGATGTAACCAACCCGTTCAACAGGGACGAGAATGCCTCACGTTCATCTTCTACCAAACCCCATCCCTCGACTCCAAAGCACGAGCCGCAGTCCGCGGGTACTGCCAAGCCATCTCTCGAATGGCACCCCTTGCAGACCACGCAGGCAAAGGTGACGACGCAATTGGTGTCGCGTATGCCAATTACGATCCCGAACCCAAGGGAGCTGCGCTGGTGTTTGGATCCAACTACCCCAGGTTGAGGGAGGTGAAGAGGCGATACGACCCAGACCGCGTTTTCAACAGGTGGTACCCAATCGAGCCCGCAACGGCTTGATTGGAATCGAGGAGAACATTTCCTCCGTTGTTGTATGGCCATGTAATCACGCGACTTGAAATGTCTATCTCATATTTCCCCCTCACAAAAGCCACGCGGAAATGCTTTGCACAATGAAAAAGGATTTATTATTTTACAGCAACCAAGGACTCCTTACGGTATGTTGATCAGCGAGGCAGGCAGAGAGAGAGGAGAGATACAGAAGAGAGAGATCTCCAACCACACGGCTTCAGTGATGCACCGAAGCGCGCGAAGGTGAAAGGGGGTAGCGAGCAAGAACCGGACAACGAAAAAAAAGATACACATACATAATCAAAACGAGACCGTTATCGGGACTTTTGAAAACGAAATGCGAGAGGATAAGAGACTTGTGGGAATAGAGACAGCATGCACTGCAGCAGAATTATAGTCCATGTGCGGTGAGATGCAAGAATGCAAAGGACGACTTGACTTTTTGACCAAATATACTACTTTGACGGGAACCCCGACGAACGAAGCTAGGTATGCAGGTTCTTCGTTCATTTGAGTTCGTTCCTTGTCCTCCACCTCGTTGGAGGGGTCACTGGATCGATTGAAGGGACTACATCCCTGCGTCGAACACCTATTCCTTATCGGGGAGGTTCAGATAAGAATTCGGCGAGAACGCTCCTCCGTTCCCACTCAAGAAGGACAAGAACTGCGAGTTCGGTGAAGGCATCTCGAACGCTCCAGCCAACCACGAATCCGTAGCGGTCGTCTGCGGGAGTCCGATACTGGGTTGGTCAACCATTATGGGAGTGGACCCGTTGGCACCATTCGATTGTGGAGTAGCCACGTTGGACGATCCGCTCGACATAAAGGACGCCGCATCGTTGCTTCCACTGCTGTTATGCATGCCGCCCAACGACGGTCTCCTCGAATCGAATCCAAAGTCCGTGGTCGTAGCTGACTGAGGCATGGTGAACTGAGACGTGGTGGAGCTTGCGGATTGAGGTGGCATGGCGAAGGGTAAATACGAATTGTACGGCGAGTTGCCGAACAGGTTGAAATTTGACATCATGTTGGGTGAGGCGGCGCTGTTGGTCGATGCCGTTGGTGGACTTCGGGTCATGGTGCTCTCGGGCAAACCACCGGTACTGATGGATTGGATGACGCGCTGCTGCTGCTTGACCTGCTGAGCTGCTTTGGCCTCCTCGGCCTTCTTGGCTTTGACAGCGTCAATCAGCTTGCTGAGTTCTTCGCATGGTTTCTGTTGGCGCGGAGGGGAGTCGAGTCGAATATCGGTCCGCGGATGGTGAGTCGGTAGGCGCAAGAGGTCGGCATTCGAGTGAGTTGCCAGCGCAGGTCGGACGGCGTGACGTGAAGTGGTTTGAAGGTTGGGACAGAAGGTGAGGTACCGAAAGAGAAGGGAACAAGAGGGTAGGGTCAGCCTCCAGAAAGAACATTAAAAAAAGGGCAAAGTGGAATAAGGAAAAGGAAGCCATGAAGAAAAGGGCGTTGCGTAGAAAGGCGCTTGACACAGGAAAACTATACAATGCATGAAGAACAAGTGATGAAAAAGAAAGCTGCGAGCCGCCGGCTGAGGCGCTCAAAGCAGCCCCAGCCAACGGGCGTTCATCCTCGCCCGGCGAACCGCAGCCCGAAAGTCGAGAGAATAGTAAGCAAGACGTACATCAGATTCGTCCAAGCCAGGCATGCCACCGTCGCATTTCACTTTACTGGAAAGCTCACGACATAGTTCGTCCATGTCGCACTCCTATAATAATAGGCAGCGATGAGCTTCAGCAAATACCCCACGGCTGAACCGAGCAACTAGAGCCCACCTCAAACCTCGGGTGCTGCTTCAACGCGTCCCAAACCTCCTTCAGCTTCATCGTCTTCTTTTCCGAATATGACTGAGGCATGCCGGCCACGCTGCCCAACGTGGTCAGAGGTTGACCTTCGATCATCTTGGCTAGCTCTTCCTTGCTCTTCGGGCACTTGGTACCATCGTGTTCGGTTTCTGGTGGGATCGTCATATTGGGCTTGGAGATGTTCATGCTCGTCATGTTCGGGTTGTGGTGGCTTGAACCGGGAAGTGGAGCTTCGTCCGGATCAGCTCCACCACACGGCGAGGCCGACCGCACGGGGAGCGAAGGTCGGTTGGCACTAGTCGCTTCCCTCGACGCTAGACTGAACGCGCCGCTGTTGTTGTTGATCGCAGCCTTGGCGGACGTCGCGACGTGGTCGATCGGCGAGCTACCCGAGGGGCTCAGACCGGTCATCATCCCCACGCCGTTGTTGTTGTTACCCGGGCCAGGGGAGAACGAGCTAAAAGGGATGAGCTCGCTAAAGTTGTCGGTCGTCGTGAGAAGGTCTTCCATCCGGCTGGACGAGCCGCTCGGCGGGTTCACCTGGCTGACCAAGCTTGGATCCGAACCGATTCCGGCGATGGTCTGATCCATAGCGGCGTTCTGGAAGAACTGGTCCCAAGCGCTGAAGTCGGTGTAACTCGTGTACATGGGGTTGCTGGCCAACGTGGTGTAGGGAGAAGGCACATCGCTGGTCGGTGGGGGTGAGAAGAACGTGAGGGGTGGGCTGTTGCCGCTGTTGTTGCTATTGGTGCTTGGGGGCGTGCCCATCGATATCAGATTGTCGGTGCTGCCCAGAGAAGAGAACGATAGGAGTGGCGTGTAACCCGTGCCATTGGCATTGGATCCACCGACTGGTTGTTGGGAATTGGATTCTTTGGAGGCCGCGCTAGGTGCCGATGATGGAGACTTTTCTATTGGGGAAGTAGCGGTGGAGGGAGTCGTACGACTGTTGGTAACGGTTGGGGTCGCGGTGCTGCGAGGCGTCTGAGCGGAGTTGAAGTTGAACGTGAAAGCCGATTGCTTGAGCATCAGGTTCTCATTTTGCAGACGCCCCAACAACTCGCGCAGGTTCTCATTCTCCGTTGCCTGGGCGCTGCTCTTCTGTTCGAGCGCCGAGACTTGGTCCTCGAGCTGACGTGTGCGTGAGGAAGGCGATGGAAGGGAAGAGATCGGGGGACGGGGGTGGAGGAGCGGATTTAGTAATTCGTATTACGACAGGACTCGGGCGAGGCCGACGGGGAGATTTACTTACGTCCCGAACGTGTTTCTCCTTTCGCTCTCTGAAGGCGCGCTGAGCAGCCCTATTCTGCTCTTTGCGTTTGTTGGCGCGGGTTTCATCGCCGGTGCTCTTACGCTTGGTGGCCTTCTTGGGCTCTGTTAGAGAGAAAGATGGGTACGGGCGGTCAGTCCGAACCCCAACTAATTAAACACGCCGCGCGCGGGGAGCGAGCCCGCGAGTGTGTATCCACTCACGTTCTTTCTGAGACTTGGATGGGGGCTGCCCATCGTCAGAGTCGGACTCTTCAGACTCGTCGCGCTGGATCTTTTTCCGCTTGTGGCCGTCTGCAGCAGCTGCAGCGGCGTCGGAAGATGACTTGGCCAAACCGCGGTTCGTCGTGGTGGGCGGAGATGGAGAGGATTCTTCGCTGACTGGAGGAGAGACGCCCTGCTGCTGATTGATCTGCTGGGCGAGGGCTTGCGCGGAGATCTGCTGGGAGGGTGCGGCGGCGGGATTGAGCTGCTTGCTAAGGATGCTTAGAAAGTCGGATTCGTCGAGATTAGTGATTTGCTGAGGGAGAGTGGTACCAGACAAGTCCCAGAGGTTATGAGGAAAGTCCATGGAGGGTGGGTGGACGGTGGGGGGTGGAGGAGATGATGGAGGGAAAGGAAATGGAGTTTTGGTTTGCTGACTGAGCAAATGTTCCGGTAAGGACTGAGCAGGAGATGAAAAGCTACGAGGGACCCGCGGGATGGGGTTTTGTCTTGTATAAGTATAAGGGGGGTTTATGAATGTCCTATGCGCTTGTGGAACGAGACGAAACGCTTGCTGCGGGTAGATGGGGAGGGGGGAGGGAGACGAGGTGAGGGGAAAGGAAGCGTCCTGGTGGTAGGCGAGAAAGAAAGGTGATATACGACCTCCACCTCAGTTTAACCATCCCACGTCGATACATCCCAGAGCCTTCCATAGACCCGGCCCAGTTGCCCGCCCCCCCCCCACCCGCGCGCGGGGAGGGGGCGTTTGCGGGCGGGGTTGAGGTTGCGGGGGGGGGGGTGCCCCCCTCCCCCCCCCCCCCCCAACCACTCCCTATCAAATCTCATATCCCCTACGCTATTATTATTTCCCGTGTTCTTTTCTGATAGCAACCAGCAACACGCCCTCGCCATAATCCCATCTCGGTCCTCGGGCTAAACATCAGCGACGAGACGCAGCACCCAGTGCACGCTCCTCGGCTTCAAGATACCGTGGAGCACCCTTGGAAGGCTTCCAGGCCCAAATACATGCACCCAGTCCTGTCGGTGACTCCCCTCCCTCGTTCCTTCGGTGCCCTTCGGACATGTTATTTCTCTATCCTCACTAGCCGAACCTCCACCTTCGCAGGCCGGAACGCTCAGGGAACAACCATACACCCGAGACGCCGTCTGGAACGGGAAACTAATTGCTGCTACGTCATCGTTTTTGTTTGCCGATCCCCGTTTCACACAAGGTCCCGGGTCTCGCCGTCCATGCGGGTCGGGCGCTTGTCGCTCGAAACGAGCCCTGCCACTAGCTCTATCCTATCACAACCATCTCCCGATCGGCCAAGCGAATACCGCGGATCCCGGTCACGTGGGTACTACCCCCCGAATCTGGAATTAACTCCCGTTCGGCATTCGAGATGTCAGCACTCATTCCCTTCCTTCATTCTCGCGGTCCTATGGGGCCTGGTGATCGCGATAGTGTTCCACAGCGTTGCCTCGTGTCTCGACTGGACCACCAAGGCACTCCGAGCAACGAAAGGAACCAATACGACTGGTTACCCCTTCTTCACGCCCTAGCCCTGTGTGAAGAGACTTGTCCTCGGACTACTCGAACGGTCGGTGTACTCTCAACTGGGTTTTTGGAACCTTTTGAATCCCGACCACAGTTCCCCGTTGGCCTCAAGAACGGTGTCGGACCGCTCTCCCGGCCCTCTCGACCGTAAATCGAATCTCCGAGGCTTGGCCACCTGCCGCGCCCTCGTATTTAACGCGACAGATGTGGGAGTCATCGATTTTCACGTTTGTGGGGTGGCGCTGCTGCCTCGCGGTCACGTTTTTCTAGTATGCCGCAAGTCCCGCCCTCGAACCTGAAGCTGGCATATTTGGTAACAGAAACACAATATTTCGAGCGCAGTTAACGGTAGATAGATCATTTCCTTATACAATGTGGTTATAGAGAGATCCAGACATATTCAACCTCATTCGTATTCGGAAGGTTTTCGCTGGCTTCGGTCGGATGTATACCGCTTCCCGCGTATCCGACCACGCCCCTTTTTAGGAGTCTTCCTAACTTCCTTTCTGGGTTTTACCGGTCAAAGTTCAATTCTCTTTCCGAACGTATTTGAATTGGTGCAACGACCCACACAAATACCACCACCGACCAGGAATCAACATTGCGGCATCGATAGTACAAGGGTAACCAAACCTAGTGCGTATGATGCGTATGCTAACCTGAGCGACACAAAGACGCTATTCAAGTTCTTCTGAGTACTGAGGGGATCTAAAAGCTGATATACAGACGATTCCAAGGCGGGGACTCTTGTTATTACATCCATATCGGTAAACCCCTTTCATCATCCCAAACAACTGCACATATTCCGGCCCTATCCTTCACTTCCCAGGGCCCAGGCAATATAAACTTCACCCCGGTAATAGCGCGGATTTGAGCGATAATAGCAAAGTCGAGCGACTTGATGGGGTCGGGTCGGGCTCCAACTCCAAGCTCGGCCACGACCTCCAAACCGGGAAGTTTACGGGGACCTTCGTTGTTAGTATGAGCGGTGAGCCTAGTGCGGAGCATCAGCAGTATCTCGTCGGCGGCCATATACTCGTGATCGATGTGGAGCACCCTCAACGACAAGAGAAGTGGAATGGAGTCATCGTTTAGGTCGCATAAGAAACGAACCACCTCTCGACTATTTTCAGGTCCGTAATCCGTGTGTATTTCTGTCACGTTGCGGAGGTGTCGCGGGATCGACGTGATTTCGGGATCTGTAAACCTCTTCGGGCCCTTAATTATGACTTTCACTTCCAGTCCTTCCCAGGTCTCCCCCGTCTACAACTCGCTCAATCTATCGCAGTAACGATATGAGGGGGTCTGAGTTTATCTGTACTCTGAAGTCGCGATAGCTGTGATTGCCGCCGCCTCGTTTGAAGGGGGGGGGGTTCCTCCAATCCACGAAGCCCCGGAACACGAGGAGTTGAGAGTGGCCGAACTTTTCATGGATCTCTCGGAGAAGAGGCTCGAGCGATCCCATGGACTCGCCCACCCACTCATTGTTATTCCGGACGTTCTCCCCTATTATTGTGATCCCCTGACAATGGGGTGCTTCGATGTGACGGAGGAGGGAGAACATGCCGTTCCCTGGAAGGAACATGAACTCGATAGTCCGGAGATGTCGCAGGGAAATTGGGTGCAAAGGGGGTGCAGTCGATACCGGAAAGCTCATCGACTTGATGGATAGATGCTCCAGCTCAGGGCTAACGGCGAGTATGTCGAGGATCACGTCAGTTGTCAACCCGTGTCCGTCAATGTAGGCAAGTCTCAGATGTTTCAATCCACGAAGCGTACAAAAATCCCAGTGGATGAGGATGGCGGGGCCGTGGAGATAGAGTTGTTGGATGTTGAGTGTTTCGCCACCAAGGAGCTGCAGAGCAACGCGGGGTACGCCAGACACCGGAGTGGTATGAAGCCGGACCGTTTCGAGCATCGGGGCAGGCGAGGTGAGGTACTTCCCGACAGTTGGTACGGCGTCCCCGTCTACGCACACCACCTTCCATCGATCGCGGAGTGGGACTACTAAGTCGGTGAACTCGTCGGGCTGTACGGAGGTATCATACAGGTGGTTCCAGGCTGGGATCGGAGAGGGGCCGAAGTGAACGATTAGAGGAGCGCCGCCTGATCGAGTGAGGGTCGTGAGATTGACATTGACCGGGACTGTTGAGGTCAGGACGACCCAGAAGCTCGGGGTGCCGTCGACAATATCCCTCCATGTCTTCGACACTAGTCGAAGCGAAAAAAGGCTCTTCATGTACAGTTGGCAGGCCCCCTCCCACCCAAGTCCCATGGGATCGACGATTGGGAGAGATACTTGGAATATGAGGAGGAGGAGTTCGAGTGGTAGGTCAATTAGGCTTCGATGCGAGATGCCGTGGTTATTTTCGAGCGCCACGGGTGAGCATTGTGTACCGGCAGCCCTGAGTCCACCAGTCTTAATAACCCATCTTCAAGCTCCAAGACTGTATGCTCGCTGGAGCGGTATGCCGCCGGGGTCTATATATTCCCACGGTTTGTCGTAGATAGTTATGCATTCGTTCCCCACCAGCTACTCGGACGAGTCAGCTACTAACCGACCCCGGCGTATCCATCGCACGTACCGTGGAACTTCCGTGGGAGTTGAGCCAATTTCAAGTCCAGCTTGCACAGGGATTGGGTTTTCCATTGGAGTAGCTCAGTGTTGGCGGAGAGTACGAGTAATCGCTCGATGCTTCGGGTTTGGCGCACCGAGGTTGTGTGGTGAATGTTCTGAGGAACTATCCGTGGAGAGCCAACTTACAATGAGTCGGACTTCACTCTGTTTGTCTACTTTATTTATTCTCAGAACCCCAGCTGTTCCAATTCAGCACATGACTACGCCGCGGGATTCGAAACGATTTCGTGTTCAGTTTTGCTCTTACTTTATTCACGAGGTTATCTTAGCGCCTGCCGGGGGGTTACGTTTGTCACTCGCTGCCACGATTCTCCCTAAACACCTTGAAACCGGTATGATGAGCAGTAGAAACTTCATGATACGCTGTATTATGAGGAAATGATGGTGGATATGGCATTATGTCAGAGTTATTCACAAATGGTAACTCCTTTAATTTCGTGTTATGCTCGGTTCTCCTCGCTGCCTTGGGTCAGATGTATACCGCTGCATGTGTAATTAGCTACGCTCTCGGTTTCGGCTCTTCCTAGCCTTTTTTCTGGCTGTTATCGGTCCTATGTCCGTTGTTTTTTCGAGCGTATCTGGATTGGTGCAAAGACCAACTTAAATACCATGGCCGACAAGCAATTGAAATTGCTATATTGATGTGTACAGTACAGTTAAAACCAAATGTATGTGATATCCATGCTAATCCGACTGGAAAAAGGCATTAATACAGTGGTGCCGAGTATTGGGAAAATCTAAGCTAGTACGAGGACGGTCCCGGCAAGCCTGGGCACAGTCTTCCTATTACATCCACCTTGCTACGCCCCTTTCATCGTCCCAAACAATTGCACACATTCCGGCCGTATCGCGATATTCCCAGGGTCTAGTCAATGTAAACGTCACCCCAGGAATAGCGCGTATTTGAGCGATAATAGCAAAGTCGAGCGACGCGGTTGGCTCGGGCCGCGCTTCGACTGGTAGCTCGACCACAACATCCAGGTGGGGAAGTTTGCTGGAGCCTCCGTCGTCAGCACAAGCGTTGAGCCTAGTGCGGAGTATCAGCAGTATCTCGTCGGCGGCTATATACTCGTAATCGATGTGGAGCACCCTCAACGACAATAGAAACGGGATGGTGTTATCGTCTAGGTCGCATAAGAAACGAACCATTTCTTGACTATTTTCAGGTCCCTGATACGCGCGCAGCTCTGTAACGTTGCGAATGCGTTGCAGGATCGACGTGATTTCGGGATCCGGAAGCCTGTTTTCGCCCGTGATGCAGACTTTCATCTCCAGTCCTTCCAGGTCTCCCCCACCTACAACTCGCTCGATCCATCGCAGCAACGATACGAAGGAGTCTGATCGTATCTGTACTTCAAAGCTGCGATAACCGTGTTTGTCGCTGCCTCGTTTGAAGGGGGCCTTCCAATCCACGAACCCCGGGGACACGATGAGTTGGGAGCGGCCGGACTTTTCATGCATCTCTCGGAGGAGAGGCTCGAATGATCCCATGGACTCTTCCACCCACTCATTGGTATTTCGGACGTTCTCCGCTTGAATTCTGACTCTCTGACAATGAGGCGCTTCGATGTGACGGAGGAGGGGGAATATGACGTTCCCTGGAAGGAACAAGAGTTCGATAGTTCGGAGATGAGGGAGCAAAATAGGGAGTAATGGGGGTGCAGCCGATACCGGGAAGGTCATCGAGTCGATGTATAGATACTCCAGGTCGGGGCTATCGGCAAGTATCTCCAGAATCATGTCCATCGTCAACCCATAGCGGTCAACATAGGCCAGTCTCAGATGTTTTAATCCATGAAACGTAGACCGATTCCAGTTGACTATGGAGCCGTGGAGATCGAGGTGTCGGATGTTCCGTGTTTCGCCACCAAGGAGCTCAAGAGGCTGGCTGATTGCGCCAGACCTCAGATAGGTATGAAGCCGGACCGTTTCGAGCATTGGGGTAGGCGAAGTAAGGCACTTCAAGGCAGCTGTTCTGGCGCCCTCGTCTACACACACTTCTTTCCATCGATCGCGGATCGGGCCTACTAATTTGGCGAACTCCTCGGGCTGTACGAAGCTATCACCCAGGTCGCCGAAATGAATGATGAGGGGAGCGCCGCCAGATCGAGTGATGTTCGTGTGATTGACACTGAGGGGGACTGTTGAAGTCAGGACGACCCAGACACTCGGCGTGTCGTCAAGAATATCCCTCCACGTCCTCGACACTAGTCGAAGCGAAAAAAGGCTCTCTATGTACTCTTTGCAGGCACCCTTCCAGTCGAGTGACATGGGGTCAACGATCGAAAGAAATGCTTCGAATATGATGATGAGGAGCTCGGGTGGTACGTCGATTCGACTCCTATGCGGGGTGCCATCCTTGTTGCATGGGCTTTTAACCGCCGCGGGTGAGCACTGTGTCCTGGTAGCCCTGAGTACAACAACATTAATAATCGAGCTTCAAACTCCAAGACTGTGAGCTCGCACGTACTGAGAACTTTCAATGGGAGTTGAAGACAATTCGAATTCGGCTTGCGCGGGGATTCGGTATTCCATCCGACCAGCCGATTGTCGTGTGACCTGAAGAGAATATGGGAAATCCCTCGATGGATTAGATTGGGCGCACCAAGGCTATGGGGGCACTGCACTGAAGAACTATGGATCCAGAGTCAACTCACGATGAGTCAGACCTTTGTTGTTTGTCTACTTCGATCAGGAACCCCGACGTTTCGTCCCGACACATTGAACGTGTCCGGGGAGTTGACTGTGTTTCTATTCTTATTTTGAATCAAGAGGGTATCTTCGGGTCTGCGGGTGGGCCTCCTGCCTCGCAGTCACGTTCTTAGTGCCGGATTGACGGTAGGGTGCAGCCGAAACCCGACGCATACAGTGTCCATACTAACCCGAACCACTGACAACCTCTATTTCACCTGTGCTAGGCGTTAGGAAAATCTAAAAAACTTCCATGCAGACGATCACGAGGAGGATACTCTTCCAACTACATCTACTTCGGCACACCCTCTTCATTGTCCCAAACAATTGCCAACGTTCCGTTCTGACTTGTTGCGGCCCTATTAAATGTAAAATTCACTCCAGCAAGAGAACGGATTTGAGTTATAGCGGTAAAGGGGAGCGACTTGCTTGGCACGGGCCGGGCTTGAGCTTTGAGCTCCGCTACGACCTTCAGGTCGGGCAGTTTGCGAGGGCCTCCCTGGTTACAATGACCGTCAGACCGAGTCTGGAGCACCTGGAGCAGCTCCTCTGCGGGCATATCTTCAAAATCAAGCCGCAGTAACCTTAACGAAGCTAGAATTGGCAGTGGGGGGTTGTCCGGGTTACATAAGAGACGAACTGTCTCCCGACCATTTTCAGGTTGTGATCGCGCGTGCAGTGCCGTAACGCTGCGAAGGCGTCGCAGGATTGATGTGACTTCGGGATCTGCAAGCGTGGTTTCGCCGGAGATGTGGATATGCATCTGCAGGTCTTCCAGGTCTGCCTCGTCTACAACTCGTTCGACCCATCGCAGCAAAGATGCAAAGGAGTTTGACCGTAATGACACGTTGAATCCGAGCTCATTTCCCATCCATGGCTCGAGGCAAGCCCTCCAGTCCAAAGAGTGAGGGGCTACATCGAGTCTGGAGCCACCGGCCCTTTTATGCATCTCTCGAAGAAGTGGCTCGAATAGTCCGATAGATTCGTCCAACCACTCATTGGTACCTGGCTCGGACTCTATTACGTGGATTATCTGACAATGAGGCGCTTCGATGTGGCGGAGGAGGGGGAATATACGAGGTCCTGGAAGGTTTGTAAGCTTGATAGTCCGGAGATGGGGAAGGTGAATTGGGTGCAAGAACGGCGCAGCCGATACTGGGAATGCCGTCGAGTTGATGCTGAGGTACTCCATGTCGGAGCTATTGGCGAGCACGTCGAGGATCACATCCATCGTCAACCCTTCCCCGTCAGCATAGGAGAGTTCCAGATGTTTCAACCCACGAAATTCTGACCGAGACCAGGGGATCCTGACGCAGTCAAGATCGAGATATCGGATGTTGTGTGTTTCGCCGCCTAGGAGCTCGAGGTTAAGGGGCCTGTAAGGATAGCTCCACTTCAGATGGACCGCTTCGATCATCGGAGCAGGCGAATTAAGGTACTCCCAGGCATCTGGTGCGGCGCGCATCCTTACCCAGACCACCTTCCATCGATCGCGGATCGAGCCTACCAACTCTGTAAACCCGTCGGGATGTTCGTCACTATGACCTCGGCCGAACGTGATATGAGAGCTGCCAAAGTAGACGATCACAGGGGCTTCGCCCGATCGGGTGATGCTTGTCTGATTGACCATGCGGGGAATTGTTGAACACAGGACGGGCCAGAGGCTCGGGGTGTCGTCAACAAGGTCTCTCCACCTCCTCGACACGAGCCGAAGCAAGGAAAGGTTCTTTAGGTACATTTCCATCTCATATTCCAAGAGTGAGTGGGGGTTCAGGATCGGGAGGGATGCTTGGAGTATGATGATGAGGAGTTCGGGTGGTACGTCAATTCTGTTTCGGTGTGGGTTGCATCCGCCGGCCAAAGGACTCGGATCATCGTTGTTGCATGAGCTTTCGACCGCTGGAGATGAGTATTGTGTATTGGCCGCCCTGAGGGCAACGAAATTAATATCCAGCTCCAAGCGGCAGGACCACGGGCTCGCACGTACAGGGAACCTTCAGCAGGAGTTGAAGAAGTTTTGAGTTCGGCTGGCGCGGGGGTTGGATTTCCCATCCGACCCGTCAAGTTTCGCAGTACGTATCCTGGAGGGAGAGTATGGGCAATCAATCGATGTTTCAAGTCTGGTGCACCGTTTTGGATCAAACGCTAAATGAGTCAGACAAGCTTCTCGCTGTTTGTCGACTTTCATTTGGGAGTCCTGCCGGCGCTCGGCCATTAATCCATACCGACGCATGGACCACGCTCTTCCGATTCGAATTGCTCTTGGGTTCCGGTACTTTTCTTACTTTCAATCAGGCCTTCAACTATGCTTCTGAACGGACTGCTGTTACGAGCTAAAACACGATAACAGTATTCGCAAACTGCTCGTCGGTTTGCACGCGCACTCTCAAAGTTGGTCGACGCCGTTATTCGGGTTGAATTCAAGAGCGTACAAGGCTGCTGGTCATTGGTCACCGGACCTGTCTGAACGGTGATGCGACCAAACGGGATTACTAATGTTTACCCTTGGGAACGGATTTGAATTGGTGCGCCGACC
>WSUI01000875.1:3241-14891 GCA_019633595.1 Tulasnella sp. UAMH 9824
GCGCTGGGGGTTTTGGGGAGGTCTATCTCGCCACCTTGGACAAGTCATCAAAGTCTCGGAGGAAGGTTGCGGTCAAGCAGTTGCGCATGGTGGAGGCCAGTGTTATTAGTCGGCGCGTCGCATTGGTTAGTATCAATTCTGGTCCATCTTCTCTCCGCTTAAACCCCCAATATAGCGTCTTGCTAGAGAGCTCAAAGTATGGGCGAAAGTCAAGCATCCGAACATCCTCGAACTCATCGGATACTACGTAAGCGACAATTACGCGTGTGCGCAATTCGTGTCGGCGTTTATGGTCAACGGAAACGTGATGGAATACACTAAGCGTAGCCAAGTCAGCGCTGCTATTCGGTTGAAATTTGTGATTCCGAACTCATACTACTTAATCGAGCGCCGCTCATACTTAATTAACGCTATAGGTGCGAGACATCGCGTCGGGGCTGAAATACTTACATGAGTTCGACCCACCTATTTGTCACGGGGACTTGAAACCAGTGAGTTTGGCGTCCAATCCAAGCACGTCTGTAGGCTGATAATTTTGTCAGGCCAACGTACTTGTAAACGAGACCCTTGATGCTGTGCTCTGCGATTTCGGAGTCTCTTCGTTCATCTACGAGTCTGGTGCAGCTTCTGGCCTCACTACGTCAAAGTCAATAAAAGGCTCGCTTCGTTACATGGGCCCCGAGCTTGTCATGGAAAATGAGCCCAAGCACACTCTTCAAAGTGACGTGTGGGCTTGGGGATGTACAGCGTTTGAAGTAGGTAGCCCATGGGAATCAATGGCTGTTCGAAACTGGAGTTGACTTTAAGCCTGCAGGTAATGAGCGGAAGCGCTCCGTACTCAAAGATAACAAATCAAGCTCTTATTATGATGGAAATGTATAAGAAATCAGTTCCAGGCTCAATCGACGCGCTTAACACGGTGATCCTTGGTTCTGATGTCGATCTGGCTTGCCGTACCGGAGTGTCCTCGCTGCAGTCGATCATTCCTCAATGCTGGAATTTCGACCCTGCGCAACGACCTCCAGCATCGAGGATTTTGCAGCAAATCGCTGCTAGCACACAGAATGACGCTTCAAGTCACCAATTCGCTACGCCGAACTTCGCAAAGCCAGACTTGTTCACATCCACATCCACACCCAACACACGCTCGACTCCCCCAACTCTCACCTCCTCCTCCGCCGGTCCGGTCGGGCAGCAGGGACCACCCTTCCCCCCAAAACCGTCGTCCTATCCGCAGCAATCCACAGAGACGAGCAGCCCCTACTCTTCCAAGCAGTCCTATCCTCCGCCGAGACCACCCAGAAACCACGCAGCTAATCTCAGCGACATCCTCCCATCAGGTCAAACTTCCGGCAGGAGGCTCAGCTCCCCACAGGCTGCAGCAGATCAGTTAATACTCCCTTCCCTCGATCCAGGTGACTCACCTCCTCCAAGCCCCACTCGCAGCAGATCTCGTAGCAGCACTTCGGGCAAGAACAAGAAAGGAATGCTGTCGTTAATGAGCGGTGCATCATCTCGTCAGAAAAAATCTTCCCTGTCTTCTTACGTGTAGTACGAACTCATCCACATCCGTTCACTTAGACTTCCTGTCCACCTCCAAGCGTCCCGAGATCAGCACCCCTTACGATCCCGTTCACTTGACGCACATCGGCTTCAACTCATCAACGGGCAGGTACACTGGCGTGCCCAGGATGTGGCATCAGTTCTTCCGAGAGCGCGGCCTCCCGTTTTAGATCCAGACACTGGCAATAAGCCGCAAGCCGAGTTTTAGCAAGAGACCGCCAGTGCTCCGGGAAAAATTGCCGACAAGGGCATAGTTTCCAGCCCTCAACCTTATCGACCCACACCGAGCGAGCCCGAGAACGATAGGGGGTGGATTGAGGGAAGGACGGGGAGACGCAGACGCAACAGCCCTCAGCGGCTTCGGCCAAAGTTCCAAGCACGACGCGTCACGCACCTAAACCCCTACGTGCGCCTCAGCCGTAATTCTCCACCCCTCAGAGCCTCGCCAAGCACGTCGGTGCGGCCAAGCCACACCCCCAGGAGAAGGTAGAAGTCGAAGCTCACGAGGCGGACATTTTTCTACATGTGCATGATATGCCCCCTTCTTACACCTCTCCTTATACAACTCGTTACGGCGCACGCTCCCTCTAAGTTTCTACCTACTACCACTACCATATCTGTTCTATTCGAATTTATCGTGGGGATGGCACGGCCAGCTAGCAGATTCCTGCGCCGTACCATTCCTCCGTAGCCAACCACACATCCCTCCTTGAGCTCTAGCGATGTAGTGAGAGATATCACGAGCTCGTAGCGAAGCCTTCAAGCTTTGATAACCGGAAACAAGGTTGGAAGATATGCTGAATACTTCTAACCGAGTTTAATTTCCTGGGAAGCAACTTTGCTTGCACTGAATCGCCTCTTCAATCGGCTAATTCTCGAGCTCGGGCACACTTTGAAGCCCAGAGGAAGGTAGCAATCGCGAATAGTGCAAACCAGAGTTGATAGAAAGCGCATCGCATTTGTTGATAACACAATCCCAGTCGTATTCCTGTCCGCTTAACCCCTATTTAGACTCTTGCGAAGGAGGTTAAAGTATGGGTGAAAGTGAAGCATCCGAACATCCTCGAGCTCATTCCCAAAACCCGGTATGGTAAGGGTGATGGATATTGCTCTCAGTAACCACTTTTGCTTTGATCGCGCGTGTTTTGTTATTCGTTTCACCCTGGGAGGAGCCGAGAGGACAACCAAGTAAAGGAAGATTGCGCTCCTTACTCACGGCCCGAGGCCAGTTTGAAGTATGTGTGTCAAGCGCAGATGCAGAGGCGTGCAGTGCACGCGTGGAACAAGTTCAGGACTCAGAGGGCGTGGCAATTGTACATGTGATTAACTTCCACTGCTGACCGACCCCTCATTCTCGAGCTCCGCTTCCTTGCAACCTTTTTACCCCGCCGGTACTAGGATTCATATTCCAATGCGGTATACAGCGTGCCGCGCCTCCAGCACTTCCAGCCGTGCGCAAAGGTCCCTCCAACATCGTCTCAGCGCCTTCAGGCGGGACGTTGACCGACCCACATCGAGTGCTCTAGTCCCCTCTGCAGCGACCGTCACCCTCGATGGATCCGCCTCCATGCGCTCACGCGTTTCCCCAAACCAGCTAGTCTCCCGTGGGAAGACTAAAGACAACTCGAAGCCGTTCGCCCCGTGACCCCGTCTCGACTAAGGAACGGCGTTTGCCTCCAAGCAAGACGCGTCACGCACCTCAAACCCCATCGTGCGCCGCGGCCGCAATCCCACCTCTCAGTCGTTGGCCAAGCACACTAGTGCGGGCTAGGCTACGCCCAGGGGAAGAGAGAAGCCGAAGCAGGACGAGGGCGACATCGTGAAGACGCTGGTGGCGAACTTCACGGATGCGGATCCGACGCCTAGGAACCTGACCAAGACCGGGCAAGGGTGGGTTTTGGTTATGGGTTTGGCTTTAGCACGGGCTATTGACGAACGTTGGGCTTTCTCGCACTTGTACAGTACCTCGGGACCGCTTACCAAGTCAGCAGCAACTCTGCGTCGCCATCAAGCAATGCACTTGGACTAGCAGCCAAAGAGGGCCTTCATCATCGACGAAATGTTAACCATGCAGTCTTCAAAGCACCCCAACACCCTCAACTACATCGACTCGTCCTTGCACAAGAATGATTTGTGGGTCGTCGTGGAGTACATGGAGGCTCAGCGATTCGCGGAGAACGGGTCCTGCCTCAATGTGGGGCACGATGAGGGCTATCGATGATTTCCGGTCGCTTTTCAACACGTGGTTCGTTGACGGATGTCGTGACGAAGAACTTGACGACTGAGGGCTAAATCGCTGCGGTGTCGCGGGAGACGTGCCAAGGTTTGGAGCACTTCCATCGACGGGTGTTATTAACCGAGACATCGAGTCCGACAACGCCTGCTCAGTCTTCAAGACGATATCAAACTTAGTGAGTGACCCACCTTCCGAGCACCCGCAGGAGGGTCCGACTGACGAGCGAACCCGTAGCCGACTTCGGTTTCTGCGCCCAAATGTCTGACCCCAAATCTTCGAACTAAACCACCATGGTCGGTACTCCCTATCGGATGGCACCGGAAGTGGTCACCCGTAAAGCCTACGGTCCAAAGTCGACATTTGGTGTTTGGGCATCATGGCAATCGGCAAGCTTTGATTGCAGGCACGGTCTTGCTGGCTTCTGACCCTATACGCGAATCATAGAAAAGGGGGAAAGCGAACCTCCTACCTCATCTAGAACCCTCTCAAGGCCTTGTACCTCATCACCACTAGCGGAACTCCCAAGATCCCAAACCCTGAACGTTGTCACCCGTGTTAAGGATTACGTCGCTGAGGCATTGGAGGTTGACGCCGAGAAGAGACCCAACGCTGCGACTCTCTTGCAGGTTAGTTTAGTCTACATTTCTGTGAGTGCAAAGCGACGAACTGACATTGTGTTCGAATTCCAGCGTCCATTATTCAAGAAAGCGGAACCGCTTTCGAATTTTGGCACCGTTGATCAAGGCGGCCCGAGAAGCGTCCAAGAAGTGATCAATTACCATTCAGTCAGCTCGCGAGACGGACCTTTTTCCCACATGTATGATATACCCCCTCTTGCACCTCTCCTCATATATATAATTGCGGCGCACCCTCCTTCTGTCTCTACCTACTACCACTACCATATCTGTTGTGCTGCTGCTACTGCTATCTCTTTCCATCTCACGATTCCTTCATTAGTTAGAGACCATGTAATTGTCTGTCTTCTTCTTATCCGTTGGAGTGCACTTCCTTCTCGTGGCTGTTCCCATCCACCTCACTTCCCCAGCAGCACTCGTTCTACCTTGAATTTCCCAACCAGTTGATTGTTTGAGCTTCCGCGCACAGCCTTCTCGCGTCAGTCAGCACAGCTTCCGATCGGAAGGGACTCAAAACCATTCCAATTGACCATGAGGATGGCACGTGTAGCGGGCGCTTGTGCCTCGCCGCATACACCGCCCGATATCCACCACCACATCCCTCCTTGAACTCCAGTGGTACAGCGAGAGAAACCATGAGCGTGGACATAAGCCGTGAAGCTCTGGTGAGCGGTAACACGGTTAGAAGATTTGCTGAATACTGCTAACCTAGTTCTGGTTTCCAAGGAAGCAACTTTTTCCGAATTGACTCACCTCTTGATCAAGCCTGCTCGACTAACTATCGAGGATGAGGAAGCGGAGCTCGGGGCTGGGGGTTTTGGGGAGGTCTATCTCGCCACCTTGGACAAGTCATCAAAGTCTCGGAGGAAGGTTGCGGTCAAGCAGTTGCGCATGGTGGAAGCCAGCGTTATTAGTCGGCGCGTCGCATTGGTTGGTATCAATTCTAGCCCATCCTCCTCCTCTCCGCTTAAACCCCCCGATATAGCGTCTTGCTAGGGAGCTCAAAGTATGGGCAAAAGTGAAGCATCCGAACATCCTCGAACTCATTGGATACTACGTAAGCGACAATTACGCGTGTGCGCAATTCGTGTCGGCGTTTATGGTCAACGGAAACGTGATGCAATACATTAAGCGGAGTCAAGTCAACGCTGCTATTCGGTTGAAATTTGTGATTCCGAACCCATACTACTTAATCGAGTGCCCTCATACTTAACTAACGCTATAGGTGCGAGACATCGCGTCGGGGCTGGAATACTTACATGAGTTCGACCCACCTATCTGTCACGGGGACTTAAAACCAGTGAGTTTGGCGTTCAACACAAGCACGTCTGTAGGCTGATGATCTCGTCAGGCCAACGTACTTGTAAACGAGACCCTTGATGCTGTACTCTGCGATTTCGGAGTCTCCTCATTCATTCACGAGTCTGGTGCAGCCTCTGGCCTTACTACTTCAAAGTCAATAAAAGGTTCACTTCGTTACATGAGCCCCGAGCTTCTCTTGCAGGAGGAGCCCAAGCACACTCTCCAAAGTGACGTTTGGGGTTGGGGATGTACGGCCTTTGAAGTAGGTGGTGTCACGGGAATCAAAAGCTGCCGGAAAGTGGGGCTAACTTTTGGCCGTCAGGTAATGACCGAAAGCGCTCCGTACTCAACAAAAACGAACCAAGCTCTTGTTATGATGGATATATGCAACAAATGCCCTCCAGGCTCAATGGACGCGCTTGACACTGTGGTCTCCGGTTCTGATGTCGATCCGGCTTGTCGTACCGGAGTGTCTTCGCTCCAGTCGATCATTCCTCAATGCTGGGACTTTGACCCTGCGCAACGACCTCCGGCATCAAGGATATCGCAGTGCATTGCTATTAATTCTAAAGCGGGCACTCGGTTGGGCCCTTGGGGGGACGAGAACACATTTAGTCTCAACGGCACCTTCTCATCAAGTCACCCTTCCAACAGGAGGCTCAGCTCCCCACAGGCTGCACAATATCAGTATATTCTCCCATCCCTCGATCCAAGTGACTCACCTCCTCCACGAGCCATCAACGGGGGCAACCCCTTGGGCAGATCTCGTAGCAGCACTCAAGCCAAGGACAAGAAAGGAATGCGATCGCTCATGAGCGGTGTGTCATCTCGCCAGAAAAATCTTCCTCTTCTACAGAATGATGGAAGAACGAACTAATTTCTCCTCCACTCAGGTTTCCTGACCACCACTAAACAACCTCTCGAGATCAGCCACCCTTACGATCCCGTCACCTTGACGCACGTCACCTTCAACTCAAGCACGGGCGGGTTCAACGGCTTGCCCAAGGAATGGCAGCAGATATTGCAAGAGCACGAAGAGCGGGAAAAGAACCCGCAAGCCGCCGCCGAGATCTTGCAATTTTCCCGAGTGACCTCTGGTGCCCCGGGAAGGAATGCAGACAATGGCACGGCCACCAGCCGTACCACAGACGGCCCCTATGTGTTAGGAGAAGGCTTCCAGAATCCCGTACGTTTTCTCCCCTCTCGTTTCCGCTGTGCTACTGCAATCCCGCAGTTCCGCCTCGTTCTTTATGGAAATTTCACTCCTTACTGACCCCTTCCCCTGCAACTTTCTCCCCTGCCGGAACTCTATTCCAATGCGGTATACAGCGCGCCGCCACACCGCCACCTCCAGCCGTGCGCGCCGGTTCTTCCAACGTCGACTCCACGCGGTCAGGTTATTCGGCCCCTTCCCGACCTAGCCCTGACGCCTCCGTGCCGTACTATGCTTTCCCTTCAGTCTCCGGGGGATTCTATTCTTACCCTGAAGCCTCCGCGCCGTCAGGCTATTAACCCCAGTTCCCGACCTAGCCCTGACGCCTCCGTGCCATACTATGCAGGACCCTTGTCACCCATAAGAAGGATAGGCAGATGAGTTTTGACCAAAATCTATATATTTCTCTGTTTCGGGTAAAATTTTAATTCTATTTCCGCCTATCCTAACCCTTCAATCCGCCGATGGTGGAACTATCCCCGGCTAGTCGGGGGACGTTGGTCTTATTCTTTGGTCACGAAGCAATGTCATCCGAAGAACTAGCCCTCCTCTTCCTCAAACACGTTTTCCGTTATCATGGCCTACCTGACACAATCACCTCCGACACCGGCTCCACCTTCGTCTCCGAATTCACCCACCGCTTATGTATACGGACTCTCGGAATTTCGGCTCGCCACTCAACATCATACCACCCCCAAACCAATGTACAAACGGAACGAACTAACCAGACGCTTGACCCCCTAAGACTACCATATCTGGTATGCTGCTGCTGCTGCTGCTGCTGCTATCTCTTTCCATTCCATAATCCCTTCATATTAGTTAGAGAGCATGTAATCGTCTGTCTTTTTCCCCTTCTTACCCGTTGGAGTGCAATTTCCTTTCTCGTGGCTGTTCCCAGCAGCCGGTGGCCCACAAGCAAGATCCCCAGCCTTTTATGTTGGGTAGATCAATGACAATGTTTAGAAACCGAAAACAAAATCCACAGCACGCACCGTAGTAGATCTTTCCCGAGTTTTTTTAAAGTCAGTCGCTTGAGAGATCGGTACCAAAACACTATCAGATATGCGCTTAGGCTTTCGTCTAGGTATTTTGCTAGCAACAGACGCGAGACACGTTCCGCGAACCTCTCGATGGTGCCGACCTACCTTCCATGCCTCCCACTGTGTCCATAGTGATTTGGCCCTTAGGATCCATTTTGACAAGATATTGGTAAAAGTGATGAGGTTATGCCAAGGAGAGGATCGCGTAGAAACGCGCTTCATCAACTGTCCGGCCTGCCGCTTACGACCTCACCTCAGTCAGCGCACCTTCCAATCGGAAGGGGTAGTATTTAGGAACGCCCGTTCGAATTTACCGTGCGGATGGCACGTGTAGCAGACTGTAACCGCCGCATATCCACCACCACAGTTCTCCTTGAACTCCAGTGCTGCAGTAAAAGAACCCATGAGCTCAGATCTGAGCCGCGACGCTCTCGTAAGCGGGAACACTGTTGGATGATGTGCTGAGTACGTCTCACCGGAGTTGATCGCCTAGAAAGCAACATTTTCCGGGCTGGCTCACCTCTTGATCAGGCCTGCTCGATTAACTTTCGAGGGCGAGGAAGCGGGGCTCGGGGCTGGCGGTTATGGAGAGGTGCGTTTAGCCACCTTAGACAAGTCATCCAAGTCCCAGGGGAAGATTGCGGTTAAGCAACTGCGGATGGTGGAAGCCGGCGTTGCTAGCCAGCGCATCGCATTTGTTGGTATCTCAATCCTAGTCCACCTTCTTCCTGTCCGCTTAAACCCAATTGAGCGTCTTGCCAGGGAGCTTAAAGTATGGGCGAAAGTGAAGCATCCAAACATCCTCGAACTTCTAGGTTATTACCTAAGCAAGAATTACGTCCGCGCGCTATTTGTATCGGCTTATATGGTCAACGGAAATGTGATGCAATATATCGGGCGGGTTCACGTCGGTGTTGCTCTTCGGTTGAAATTTGTAATTCCGAACCCGTACGAGCTAATCGTGTCCAACTCATATTTAAGTAATGTCATAGGTGCAAGACATCGCGACAGGGCTCACATACCTACATGATTTTAGCCCACCTATTTGTCATGGGGACTTAAAACCAGTGAGTTTGGTGCCCAATATGAATACACCTGCAGGTATGCTGATGGATTCGTCAGGCCAACGTACTTGTAAACGACGGCCTCGATGCTGTGATTTGCGATTTCGGAGTCTCCTCATTCATTCAGGAGTCCAAGGCAGCCTCTGGTCTCACAAATTCAAAGTCACCGAGAGGCTCGTGCCGGTATATGAGCCCCGAGCTTATCTTGCAAGATAAATCCAAACACACTCTCCAAAGTGACATTTGGGCTTGGGGATGCACGGCGTTTGAAGTAAGTGTGCCATGAGAGTCAACGGCTGTTCCTAAGCGGGATTAACTTTCTCCCCTCAGGTGTTGACCGAAACGCTGCGTACTCAGCGTGTAAAAGGGAGTGTGCTATTATGCGGGAGGTATTAACGAAATCAGCTCCAGCTCCAATTGCCGGGCTTAGCAAATCGATCCTTGGCACTGATGTTGATCCGGCTTGCCATACTGGAGTGTCTTCGCTGCGGGCGATCATTCCTCAATGCTGGGATTTCGACCCTACACAACGACCTCCGGCATCGAGTATCTTGCAGTGCATCACTATTCTTTCTAAAGGGGCAGCTCGTTCGGGGGGAGAAGCCACGGGCTTGGGGCTAAGCCAGGAAGCTCGGGTAAGCGGGAACAAGGTCGGAAGATGCATTGAATACTTTCTAATCGAGTTTAATCTCCAAGGAAGCAACTTTTTCCGAATTGACCCACCTTTTAATTGCTCCTGATCGATTAATTGACGAGCGAGTGCAGCTCGGGGTTGGGGGTTCTGGAAAGGTGTACCTAGCCACTTTGGACAAGTCATCTTAGTTCCAGAGGAAAGTTGCGGTTAAGCAACTGCGAATAGTACAAGCCTGGGGTGATAGACGGGGCACCGTACTCGTTCGTATTACAGTCCTAGTTCATCTTTCTCTTCGCTTGACCCCCTATTTAGCGTCTTGCTAGGGAGCTCAAAGTATGGGCGAGAGCGAAGCACCCAGATATCCTCGACCTTATCGGCTATTACCTAAGCAATGATTACATATGCGCGCAATTTGTGTCGGCCTTTATGGTCAACGGAAACGTGATGCAATATATTAAGGGAAATCACGTCAGCGCTGCCATTCGATTGAAATTGGTAATTACGAACCCACACGAGCAATCGAGGGTTGCTAATACTTAATAACCTTATAGGTGCGGGACATCGCGACGGGGCTCACATTCTTGCATGATTTCAGCCCGCCTATTTACCACGGGGCCTTAAAACCAGTGGGTCCGGCTTCCACAACAAACACTGCCGTAGGCTGACGATCTCGGCATGCCAATGTACTTGTAAATGAGAGCCTCGATGCTGTGCTCTGCAATTTCGGAATCTCCTCATTCATTCACGAGTCTGATGCAGCCTCCAACTTCGCCACCTCAAAGTCAATGGAAGGCGAGCCCCGTTACGTGAGCCCCGAGCTTATTTTGCAAGATCAGCCGAAGCACACTCTTCAAAGTGACGTATGGGCTTGGTGATGCACGGCGTTTGAAGTAGGTGGCGCCGTGGAAATCAAAAGATGCTGCGAAATGGGCCTAACTTTCAGCCCTTAGATGATGACCGAAAGCCGTCCGTACTCAACGAAAACAAGTCCTGCTGCTATAATCCTGGAGCTATGTCGCAAATCAGCTCCAGGCTCAATCGACGAGCTTAACACGGTGATCCGTAGTACTGATGTCGACCCGGCTTGCCATACCGGAGTGTCGTCGCTACAGTCGATCATTCCTCAATGCTGGAATTTTGACCCTACGCAACGACCTGCGGCGTCAAAAATCTTGCAATACATCACTATTCCTCCTAATGGGACTGATCATCGGAAGACCAGGAGGGAGTATCGCCTTTCCAGATTGGAGACGACTCTGGGCATGAAGGCGGTGCTTCACAGGAACAGAAACGTGTTGCTCCGCATCGAGCGCACGCATTATGCATAGTCAGCCTGGGTCACGTCCAAGTTCACCGAGTATCGTCTTTGACGTGAATTTATCTTGCTTCGTTTAGAACTGCCAGCGATACCTCAAAGTCGGAGGACAAGACTTTTGCCAGAAGGCCTGCCTTGACAATGCCTCTTCCCTCCTCTCTGCTAGCTCCCATGTTGGAAGGAAATAGGGTACTACTGACGCTTTATGGCCTTCGAATTTGATTGCAAATTCGTTATTGTAAATGTAGTTGAAGGAGTCTTCTGAAGTGCAGATTGGAGAGGCAGGAGTAGATTTGACTTGATTGGTAGCAGACACTGTAAATGTAAAATTGTCAATATAATTGTTTCTAGTTATGGGTTACACCTGGGCCCATAACCTGTTGCAAGGAAATAGGGTGTACTGTACTTACTTGTTACGCAGTATATACGGAAGTTTTACTATTTCCTTCGAACTGTGAGAGGTAGTTGAGAGAGTAGTACACACTTGAGTATGAGAGTAAAGCTGGTTGTCCTCATCGGATCTGAGGAGCATCCAGTACATGTATTCACCTCTATATATACTAAAGATCTAGGTATATGATGTAACTATTCACACAACTAATAAGCGAAGTATCCACTATTGTTAAGCGGCGTAGTCACTGTGCAATG
>WSUI01000876.1:0-14864 GCA_019633595.1 Tulasnella sp. UAMH 9824
GTATGTGGGATATGGCGATGAGGCGCCGAAAAATGACTGAATTCCGATCCCCGAAACTTTGCCAAGACCCGCTCAATATTGCTTCGGCGAGAATTCCTCATTCTCTTCAGAAGGTCGGTACCCAAGGCGGTAGACAGTCAGATTATAATATTTCTTTAATCATCTATACATTACCTGCTGTAACCTTGGCCGGGTGCTGAGATGTGATACTGGGATCAGGTGACATGAAATTCCAGAGAGAATGGCTGGGACGGTCTCTAGCGTCGCCAACTTCAGCTATATACAACAAATTAAGCCTTAGTTTGCTAATAAATGGTCCCATAAATATTCAAGAGCGATGTTCTTGTTAGGATTTCTGGGAGAGGGGAGGACACGAGCCCGAGAGGGCGAGGAATATTATACTAAAATTCCATTTGTATTTAATCGTAGCTAGTAATCGAACTGATATTTATACTCTAAGCTAATAGTCCGAGGGCAAGGGGAGAAATGCGGGGGCATTTCTCCTAGTGGGAATCGTCCTCTCCCACTACCTCTTGCCATTCTCAACAGTTCTGGGGTAATACAAGGGTATTCTCTTGTTTTTCGGGCTGGGTCACATGCAGCTCACGTTTGCCGCACCAAAACAGCCATAATTCTGCCGTTTCTGACCTCCTCACTGCCAAACTCAGCATACAAGCTCCCATATATACTCTTTTTTGCTGACCTGACTCTCTCACTTCTGTCCCAGTTTTCCTGCGTTTCTGGTGCAACTTACCACAAATGCAATCCCCAACCCGTAATTCTCTCATTTTTCCTTATCAACCCGTCACAAGAGTGATCAAATGCTCCGATCAACCATGAAATACGATTGGCTATTTTATGTATTGATATCGTAAGTATTGGGTGAATTACACGTTGGAGTTGCAGAGAGTGTTGGTAGGCTGTAGAACGTGGGAACACCTACATCGTTTTGAAAACAGCTGTAATGTGCTCGTCCGTTGGTAGTTTCGGGAACAATTTTCCGTTTATAATTCGAGATTAAACCCTCTCGAGCGGATTGCCAGACAAAATCGTGAATATAAGCGTATAGTACTTCCTGACGTTGCTCTTGATATTGTAAATTCGTTGTGCCCTGTTGGCGCGGTGGGTGCGTTGGGTCCACATCGTGGAAGATGCAAAGTCGAACAAAGTCGTAGAATGTTCCATCGCCCTTGGACACCAGCGGTACCACGTGAAGTAGAACATGGAAGACTCAAATTATAGTGAACGGTATAACAATCTAAGAAAGTGGATCACCGCGCAAACCGATTTCAGTCGGGCGCTTGAATGTTCATGTTCTCTGGGCAATCTGCGGGGGAAGAACGGGTGTCATAATCGAAGGGTAGGAGTAGGGTTCAAGAACGTCCGCATTACCAGTAGTTCCGGTGTGGTGCGTTAGTGCGTGGTGTTTTCGACTTTAAAAGCCCAGGATGGAGCTCAGCTCGCTCGATAGGCTAATCCACCGATCCTTCATATATCAGTTCCTTCAATACCTCTTGGTCATCAATCCAATCCAAATCCCGGCTCTTCTCATCCCTGGACATACTTAACCATATCTGACTCTGGTTCGCATGGAGGAAGACGCGAGACCCAAAAGCGCGCAACTTCATAACCCGTATGCCAAGGCTGTGAGTCTCCCCAAGTATGACATGCTGTAGTATCAACTAAAGTGGTACTCCGAAGCGGACAATTCTCGATGGGATGTCCAGGTACAGAATTGATCCAAGAAGAATTAAAACGATAGATGGTGGACCAAACGTAAAGGGCGGGCAGGGCACCGTTGTGGTCGGGACCATCATGCCTCCTGATACCTGGACACCCAGACTACTCCCGAAAGAGGATCTCGGCAAAATGTATGCGATCATGAAGTCCATGCAAGATCGTGGGAAAGCGAATGAAGGAGTAATATCTTCGAAGGTACTGTCGAATCTTTACATGTTGCCCATGCTCTTCTGACTGCTGGCTGTAAGTCGCGCGCCGGGAGGCTTTTGGCTGCCTTCAGAGCGGATCTCCCAGACCCCGAAAATTTTCCTACCTGGATTCGCGATAAAATTGTGGAAGACATACTCAACACCAAATACGCAATAAAGAAACTCAAATGGGATCATAGGGACGCCGAAGAATCGGTGAAATTTTTCAAGGTATTGTATTATAAACCCCTTCACACATGGCCTTCGGGTGTTCTGACTCCCTCGTAATGAGTCGTTTGTCAACGAGCTCATCCTAATGGCCCAGCTCTCTCACCCTAACATCATCAAACTTGAGGGCTTTGTTGAGGACATTAAAAATATGACGCTTGGATCTTATTGCCTTGGGAGGCGGACGGAAACGTTCGAGAGTTCTTACAGTCGGGCGAGTGGGATATCCCCGAGCGAATCTCGCTGGTGAGTCCGATCAAGCATGCTAAGCTCGAGCCTGCTGAGCACATATCGGACTAGATTCAAGATGTAGCCAAAGGGGTGGAGTACTTACACACCAGGGAACCCCCGATTTGTCATGGCGACCTGAAGTCCGTGAGTTCAACAAATTCCCTCCGAGAAGCGCCCCCCCCACCCTAATCGACTTGCCGCCCAGCTAAATATCCTGGTCAACTCGTATAACCATGCTGTGATTACCGACTTTGGATCGGCGCGCAGTACACGAAATGCTGCTGCCAAGGACCACACCGCATCGGAGGAACCCCCGCAGGCGGCTAACGACGATCCCGCTCAGGAGTTGAAGACTCCGAAGATCGAATTTAACCGTTCCATGCTGGAGCTTACTTTAACGGGACCTCTGGGTACCCTCCGATGGGCAGCACCTGAGGTGCTGGCTGACCAGGCAAAGGGCTTACCAAGTGACATGTGGGCTGTTGGGTGGATCAGTTGGGAAGTAAGCATGCCAAGGGCTGGGGTTTATCGAATAGCTTTCCGGTGGTCTTCCGCTATATTCAGATCATCACTGGGAAGATACCGTTTGAAGAACTACACCAGGACGCGAACGTCGTAGCATGGGTCACGATAGGAAGTTGCCGGCGATCCGAGAGCAAGCGTAACTTTCTCTTGTCCTCAAGCTTTGTGGTTTAATGTCGGACTGCTGGATACTAGATCCAGCAAAACGAATAGGTGCTTCCGACTTTCAACGAGGGATTGATATGATGGTGAGCCATTTGATGCAGGACTGTGGTCTCGATTTCGAACTCAGGGGTGTGCAAAGCCAGCAATAGCTCCTTCGGAATGCCCCGCTGGCGGCTCGAAAATACGGTCGGCAGAATTCTTACTGCAGCTGGGCCAAATGTATAAACTTGGGCACAGCACGATGGCCGAGGGCCAGATCGAGTCTGCTCTGAATGTTGCATCTCAGACGAACAACCACAGTGCCAGGGCCCACGCCTTTTATTGTCTCGGAGAGCTCTACCGCGCTCAGTCGAGGAACCAGGAGGCGGAGAAGGCTGTCAGAGAAGCGCGCGAGATTCACATTCGCATCGGCAATGACCTCGGTGCGGCGAACGCGTTGCATGGTCTCGGACAGATCTACCGCGCTCAATCGAGGAACCAGGAGGCGGAGAAGGCTTTCAGAGAAGCCAACGAAATTCACACCCGCATCGGCAATGACCTCGGTGCGGCAAATGCGTTGGGTGGTCTCGGACAGGTCTACCTCGCTCAATCGAAGAATCCGGAGGCGGAGGCGGCATTACGGCAAGCGCATGCCACTTCCTCCCGCGTACGCGATCCTCTCGGCACCGGCAACTCCCTTCATACCTTGGGGCTCCTTTTGTTCCGACGGCATCGATACGAGGAAACCAATCATCGTTCTGTGACGCTCTTGTTGCATACAGCCGCGCCGGTTCAAGCTTTAGCCGAGCACAGACATTACTTCCACTTGCCCAAGTCTACCAAACTCGAGGTAATTATCTTCAGGCGGAGGAATCCATCACTGAAGCCCTTACCATTGGGGTCCAGCTCAACGATGACGAGATTCAGGCGGGTGCTTCAGAGTTCTTGGCAATTATGTTCAGTGATGCCTCGAAGTACAGCGCGACCTTAGCAGCGCCGCTCCAAGCCGGCCCTGCCAGTGAACCACTGATGGATGACATTCGCCGCGCAGGGGCTATCCATGATCTGGGGGAAACGTTCCTCACTCAGAGCAAATACGCCGAAGCTGCGGAGTCCTATCTCCAGGCGCCGGACATATTTTCTCGTATAGGTAACAGTCATGGCGAAGCATCCATGTTCCGTAGCCTTGGGACCCTGTTCACCGTCCAAGGATGTTTCGAACTGGCGATGGAGCGTTTCGCTCAAGCACGTAGAATCTCCGCTGGTATTTCTGACCACAATGGCGAAATGAGAGCCTTGGGATGTTTGATGGGAGCATGCCTCCAGCAACCAAACCTCGCGGGATTGAGGTCATATTGCGTGGATGCCCTCAGGATTTACGGTAAAACACAGTGTTCGATGAACAAGGTCAGTATAAGTCCCATTCAAGGTTTAAGACAATCTATCTCTAAGGCCTTCGATCATTCAGGAGGCGTCAGCGTCCTCGATGGGTCAAGCCGACCTCAACATGCACCAAACCCCTACCCGTGTCTCAAACAACTCTGTTCCTTCGACTCATAGTCGAGGCATCAAGCGAAAGGCATGTAAAAGAATTACTTCTTTAAGATCACAAACTCGGCTTATTGAACTTCTAATACAGACCCCATCTGCTGATGATTTGGACGAAGAAACTTCAGCAAGGACATCCGCTGACGATTTGGACGAAAAAACTTCAGCAAGGACATCCGCTGCCAAGAAGGCTAAACTCGCAGCTATGGAGCCTACGACGCCGAGGCCTCTTGTTCCGGGTGGCCGAACCACCTCTCGGACCTCGACGTGATTCCCGGCTCTTGCTCCTCATATTCCCGTCGTCCTGCTTGCTTACTTCTGGGCGACATCTTGGTGTCTTACCCATCCAATTTTGGGTACACCTTGAACCGGTTCTGTCTTCTTTGAGTATGCTGTTTACGTTCTTGCTCTTGCTTGTTTTATGTACCATTTTTGTGCTTTGCATCTGCCCTTTACCCTCGTTTCCCCCCGCATTCGCATGATGAATTTTCTCAGATTGGATGGTATAATTTTGTTGCTCTATCACATATTTCTCTCTTCGTGAACGTCCGTCGGCGCGTTGACCACAATCAGGATAATCGGAGCTGGAGCCCCCTCGTGCATTGCTTGCTCTGAGTAGCTCCGTGGTTAGCTTGAAAGGAATGTGATATGAGTGATATAATTTTATCGTGCACGTGATCATATGTTAGGGCATCCCCTAACGTGTACCAGAGTGGGGAAGCCCGCGCCCCGGGCTCGCCGTCGAGCGGGACCCAGGTGCAAACGGGTCATTCCGAGTCAGGCGCGTAGTGAAAACCGAACTTTCTGCTGAAAGGAGCACGGGACTACTGTATATCACGAAAAACCCTCCATTAGCTCTCCCTTTACCGCCATCATCGACTAGGGGAATAGCGGAGTAGTTCCCTCGGGCTCAAATACGGCGGCCTTTCATTGGGGCCTGCACCGAGTCCTCCTGCTAACGTTTGGACCCTCCCCTGCACTTCGGCCAGTCAGCTTCCCGCCCTTGGTTTCAAGCTCATGTGCGACACGGTATACAACCTAAAGGTGTCGACTTGATCTAGGACCAGTAGAGAACGGATCCAACATGGAAACAGGGGTCGTCTACTCCCTAAACTACTCTGATGTCATCGTGCCCTTGGGAGGCGCATCTATGGGCATATGGTACTCTGTTTTTATCATAGAGACATGCGCGGAGGATTTGCTTCTATCGAACTTTGGGGAATAGCCAAAATATCAACTGAGCCGTTTTATTGTGCCCCCATGAGCCATGCAGTGTTCATTCCCCGATTGATCACTGAGGTACGTACGACAAATTCGTCGACACCTTCAACTATATCCCGCTAGCTACCTAGTAAAATCTTGCCGAATAAGGGAGTTAGTGATCATGGCTTGGGCAATATTGTAAGCGCGGAGTGCTTGCTTCCAACGAGGTTGTCACAGAGAAGAGGTAACACGGACCTGAACGGCATTGGCTGACGAGCTTATGATTATGGTACGGAGAGAGCAACACTTAAGTGAAGGCTTTGACCCTAACAGTCCTCAGATCATTATTACTTGCGCCACGGAGCAACCGTCGAACGATACCTTCGCTGATGCGCCGCCGAACAAACATGGGCAACAGCACCCTGACAATGATTGCCGAGCCTTCCCTCACTCAGGGAATCCGCCAAACCGGCGATGCCGTCCAACCCGTCCCCATCATTCCTCCCTTGACCTATGGTGAACCGCAAACGCCTCGGAATTCGGAGCCTTCCAAGGAACGACGACACCGGACGCAAAAAGACCTTTCCAGATCAAAAACCCTAGCAAAAAGTCGTCTCCGTCTGCCTAAGAAGGCAGGTGAAGCGGGATTTTCGCTTGGATTCCGGCCAAGTTCCTGCGTGAGAAGTATGTGAGAAGAGGTCGCTTGCACGCTGTGCGAGGCTTCGCATGACTCAAGATAGCACCCTATCCCACACCACGCCAAGCGCTTCGCAAGACTGAAATAAAACGGATTGTGGACGCGAGGCGATGAAAGCCACCGTCTCCCTACCTGTCTTAGGATGCCCTCCAAGAGCAGCCTCTTCCTCGTCCTCCTATTTTCCCTGGCACAGGCCGACCCAATTAATGAAGCGAGATCCATCTCACTCTCCTTTGGACCTCCAGCCACCCACGCTTTCTTCGACACTGCTCCTGTCAACCCTCGACGCCGCCTGTTTGGAGACAATGTCGATGACCAAGCGACCGTTCTGGCCTTCGCAAATTGGTACATCGAGCATCTTCTCCAGTATCCACCTGACTCTTGGCGGGTGACGGAAAATGACGTGAGGCGAGACGCGTCCACCGGCGTCTGGCGGGTGGACGCGCGGCAAGTCGCCCACAATGGAACGGTCGAGGTCGTGGACGGCAACCTGTCTCTCAACATCGTGAACGGCGAGGTCATTTCTTACGGCGACTCGGTGTGTCGTTATTCTGAACCCGAGCGATTGCGTATTTTCACTGACGCCTACCTTTCTGGGCACAGTTTTATCATGGTCCTCCCCCAGACGTCACCGAGACCGGCACGCCGAACCCTTTCACCGACTTGGATCCCAGCTACCGCACATCCGAAGGCCCCCCGTACAGCCTGCTATCTTACTGCTCAACGACCAATGAAGTCGCTCGCCAACAATGGATGCGAGAAAACCCCAAGTGGGTCGAATGGAGGAACGGATTTTACAAGAGCAAAAAGGCCTGGGACAAGATGTCCCAAATTCAAGAGAGATGCCAGGCGAACATCGACATAGCGTTGGAGAAATGTATCGAAGAGCATGGGTCCTCTCCGGGACCTACCTCGTGGGTTCAAAAAGCCAGGTTGTGGTTCCAACGAGACGTCATGAAGAACAACCTGAGCTATACCCAAGATGATATCCCCCAGGAATGCCTCCCGCTGCGGAACCAAATACCTCTCGATCTTAGTGTACCGTTTCCGTTTAAAGTACCCACCACGTATGACGAAGATACGTGCCGCTGGAACTTCGCCATCAACTACTCCACCGCTTCCGCTCGCCTCTACGCTCTCGGCCAATCCCACTGCCCAAAGCTAGATTCGCCCTGGAGACGACCTTTCGGCGACCGCTTCGAAGATTTCCGTTTCCTATCGAACTACGACTGGGAGGCGCCCTCCCAAAATGATGAAAGCGAGCCGTTGGAGCAGGAAGGGATTATGAACCCGGGAACAGCCGCGTTGAAGCTCTTGGCGTCGTTCCCGCCTGGGGAACCCGAGTCAAATCAAAGCTTTAGAGGGGTTATGAGAAACGGCTGGGCGGAGGGTGCAGAGGATGCTGCTGGCAAAATTACGAGCCGTCGCCGACCCGAGAGTGGACCTTATGGGTTTGAGCTGCAGAACGTCCCGGGCGCGGATGGACCGGTCAACGCCACACTCGTTTACGTCCAAACACCACCCCGGAAATCACCCGAATCAATCACCCTGGAAGACGAGTACGACGAAGAAGACAGCAAAAAGCACCCGACGTCATCGCTCATGCTCGCTTGGAAGCTGTCCATCCTGTTCAAGAACGGTCGGAGGTTCGACGGTTACGTGGGGCTCATTCGTTGCGAGGGCACTCTCGTTCGTCTGTTGGATCTCTCCACCGACCAGAACACAGCTCTAGAGTCGCGGGGAAGTGAAAAGAACGGTGCAGAAAGCTGCTTTGGATGGGGAGAGAGCGCGGCGATCCGGGAGGGCGTCAAACAGTTCTTTGAGAGGGACCTAACTTCTGGCGACGACGAGACGACCTCGTCGTCGACAGAACGAGCGATTGTCAAGCCCTTGACGTATAGGAGCTTGAATAGTCCGCCTCATTGGGGAGTCGACGGGATGGGTCATGTGTAAGCCTCCTCTCTCTTGTTTCGTCATACTGGTGAGCGCTGACGTACCTTTGATCTTTCTAGCTGGGCCGATATTCTAAGCTCAGTCAAGTTGAACATCGCTGCCTTTTGCGATGATAATACCAGCCGAGACGAAACCCTTCCTGATTCCAACCCCAGCGGCGGCGCCCCAGAGAAGAGCGACCCTCTAACCTCTCTCATTCCTGCATCGCTCACCCTACTTCCCTGCAACCCAACATTCCTAATGGCTCGAGACGCTCTCATCCAAGCGGACCGGATCTTGTTTGACGGGAAGTACGCGTGCGCCTTGTGGAGAGGCTTCGCTGAGCGTGGAATGGGAGTCGGCGCTCATTGGGATGCAGAGATGACGTGGACACCATGGGGAGGTGGGAAGCGCAAGGATGGGTTCGATATCCCGGAGGAGTGTGGAACCACGAGCATGAAGAGTAAGAAGGCAGATGCGAAGAAGAATAACAGGGTCGAATTGTAAAGATTGTTGATGGCTAGCTATCATGGCCAGTCGAAGTCGGCCGTTCATTGATAGACACATGCCAAAAACCTCGAATGAAAGCCGGGACTATGGAATGTAGGACATTAGTTATTTCTACGGTCATATTGTACAGTACATTATACAAAGTCTGGGACCAAGATTGCTGCTTCATCGTGGATGGTGCCTATGTCTTTCAAAAGAAAACACATTCTTCCACTTTCCTCATCGAAATAAACTGGGGCCGTCTTTAAACATCCCCAGGGTCGAACTTTCGCGTCCCAACCTGGCACGCTCGCCATAAATATATCGAACGTTGCGTAAGATTGCGGATTAGGATCCTCCCACTCTGTCATGGACGCATAGCTGAGAAATCCAATGCGAAGACCATCTTCACCGTCCAACACCGTGACCACAAGAGCCTTTGTTCTCCCTGGAAGGAATCTCGCCCGGTCTGGGAGAATGTGATGGCTCAGTATTTTTAACCCTCCTAATCCTGTTGCCACCTGGCAGCAGCACCGACGGGCTGTCCCACAGAGCAGGGCGCTGGACTCGTCGGTATCGGTGTGGGGGTGACAAAGGGGAACCGACCACATGGTCCATGGAATGCATTGATGAGGGTCTATTGATTGGTAGTCGTATTCCCATATGGGTGTAGCGCACTCCATGGGTAAAGGCTGGTCAAGGTGGTCGACAGTTTGGAATTCGGAGGGTGCGAGGAGATCGAGCGAATTCCGCCGAGAGTTGATGGTAAGGATGCAGCCATTTGGCAACAAACAGAAATCTCGAAGACTCGGTCCACTTTCATACTGCTGATCAGAGCAAGAGGATGAGCGTGGCCTCTTATTAGTTACAGCAGAGACTTACGTTTGGAGCCTGGACACGAAGAGCGATGTAACGAAACGAACCACCTCGTAGCAAAGCCCTCCAGTCAAAAACGATGATATGGTCGCCATCTTCGGTATTAAACATGAATAGCTCGTTTTTCGTTCGTGGGCTCCGCGGTGATTCTCGAATTGTGAACTGGCCATGATACGTTGGAGTCGGGGGGTAGACTTCAAAGCTGGCCGACCAGAACGCATACGCTTCGGCATGGACAGCACTGCACTCGGGAGCTCATCATTAGAGTGAGATTATACACACGTCTTTCACTTGTCGAAACGCACCGATCGGAGGGTCTGATTGTGGCATAGAATGTGAGAGAGCCGTCGTCAGGTCGCCCTATACTCCAACGATAGGTCCTGCTGTCTAAGCCCTCCGGATTAACATGCGGCAAGCTTATAAATAGTATTGGTGTTAGGGAGAGTCCTTCCAAAGATAAAGTGTAGGCTCTTTCAGAGGTAAAAATCACGAAATGTTTTCCTCCCGGAACCATAAAACCTCTTCGGATGTCTTCTATCCAATCGTGCTCAGCAGCCGGAAGAGTGGCAAAACGAAGTGACTCCATCTTGGGATTTGCCCGGCGGCACGCGGTTTCAACCAGCATGTTTCGTCGTACCGCGGCTTCCAAGCTGGGCTGGGATAAATTCTGATTCACCATTGGAGTTGGAAGTTGCCTGTCTCGGACCATCACTGCGTAGTGCCGAGCCCAAACCGACCGTTCATGAGTCAGATCTCGGAGCGCCTTGCACACCTACTCCCCCAGATAGAAAAATAAACCTCAGAGAACCTCAAGCAGTAGCTTATCACGAACCTGTCTCATGGCAAGGACATCTCTCACAGTCAACTGAGCGAGAATAGCCAGAAGGACGTCGTTGTTCAGAGTGATACCCCGTGCGAGGAAGGCCATCCTTGTATGAGCGATAAGGGGGCGGACGTTCGGAAAAGAGGGAGGGGGGAGCTAAGGCTTACCTCTTGAGATAAGGTGTTGTCTTCTTAACGTCTCTTATCGCGGAAAGACTCCTCGTGGCGGTGAGGACCCGATGGCGGCGCAGCTGAACAAACAATCACAACCGCTCGCCAATTCCATTCGACTTACACATGCCCAGTCAAATGAAGCCTAGTACAAAAATAGTGAATTCATGCCGAGCGAAGGATGTATCTACCGATAAGAAAAAAATTCTTCCGCCTTCTTCGTTGAAATAAATCTGGCTAGCACGGAAGCAGCTCGGAGGTCGACCGTCCAAGTGCCAACCCGGCACGTTCGCTGCAGATATCTCGAACGTTTCATATGATCGTGGCGAGTCACTCCGCCATTCGATCATAGGTGCATAGCGGATGCATCCAATGCGGAAACCATCACCCAACGGTGTGACTGCCATAGCCCAGGTTCTACCCGGAAGGAATTTTAACCTGGCCACGTCGGGGAGCATGTGGTGGTCCGATATTTTCGGCCCTCCCGATCCCATAGCCACGCGGTAGCAGCACTGACGGTTTTGGCTGCAGAGCAAAGCACTAGACTCATCGGTTTTGCGGTCGGAATGACATAAAGGAAGTGACCAAATCGATAGTGGAACGCATTGATGGCCATCAGTTGATCCATGATTGTACCTCCATAGCGGTGTAATGTACTCCGTGGTGAGGGGTCGGTTGAGATGGGAGACTGTTTGGAATTCAGGGGGAGCAAAGAGCGCGAGTGAACCTGACCCCGATTCGATGGTGAGGATACACCCATTTGGTAATAAGCAAAAGTCATGAATGCCATGTGCCCCTGGCAGTTCCTAATAAATGGCAAGGCCACGATTGCGACCCGTTAAATCAATACTGTAATAAAGAAGCGAAGGCGGAGACCCACATCTCGACTTTGGGTGCGAAGAGCGTAATAGCGAAAAGAGACACCTTGGAGCAAAGCTTTCCAGTCGAAGACAATTATATGAAAGCCATTTTCTGTATTGAACATGAACAGCTCGTTCTTGGTTCGTGCGTTTCGGGGGAATCCCTGAATCGAGAACTGGCCATGATATGTTTGACCAGGCGGAAAGCCTTGAAAGTCGGCCGACCAGAACGCATACGTTTGGGCACGAAGAACACTGCAATCGGGAGCTCACCATTAGAGTGATACCTCGAAAATCTGTGCACCCGCCGCAACTCACCTATCGGCCGGTTTGATGGCGGCATAGAATGTGAGGGAACCGTCATCAGGCCGTCCTGTCGTCCAACGGCACGTCCTGATGTCTAGGCCCTCCACATTTACATCGTCCTGCAAACTGATGAACGGTACTGGTGTCTGGGAGAGTTCTTCAAGAGAAAGGGCGTATACTCCATCAGCAACGAAGACCAAAAAATGTTTCCCCCCTGGAACCATAAACCAGATCGTAGAATCCAATCACTCTCAGAAGCTGGGAATGTCATGAATCGAAGTGACTCCATGTTCGGGCTTGCCCGACGCCACGCGGACTCGATCAATTTATTTCGGCCCACCGCAGCTTCCATGTTGGGCTGGGATAAATTCTGATCTATCAATGGAGTCGGAAGTTGCCTGTCTTGGACCACATCGGCGTAGTGCGGCGCCCAGGCAGACCGATCATAAGTCAAATCCCGGAACGCCTTGCACACCTGATCTTACAGATAATGGATAAACCATCAAGTAATTCAAAACAGTAGCTTATTACGAACCTGTCTCATGGCAATGACATCTCCTACAGCCAACCGAGAGAGGATATCCAAAAGGATGTCATCGTTCAGAGGGATACTCCGTCCAGGGTAGAACATTCTTTTCAGCAAGGAGCAGAATTTTAGAAGTCGAGAGAAATCGATCCTAGTCTTGAGAAGGGTGCTGTGTTTGTAAGGTCTCCTATCGCTAAAGGACTCCTGGTGGCGGTGGACTGGAGCATCGACAAACAACTGTAAAGTAGGGGAATCTGCCTTCAGCCCACTCCCTAACACCGAGGCTCCAGATGCCCAAACCGCCTGAAAGAATCATCCTAAGCTCTCTCACTCTAAGATTGGTCGCCTCACTTCCCTGAGATCCAACGTTTATCATCGCTCAGGACGTTCTCATCCAAGCGGACCAAGTTTTCTCCACGGGAGGCTACACCTAGCCGTTGTAAGGAGGCGGTCTTCAGTGAGGACTAGGCACCGGTGCTTATTGAGCGGCTTAAATGATTTGGGCACCAATCTGGCGCAAATTACTTCTTTTTTCCCCTTCTTGCCACAGGACAGTTCGTTTTACCTGAACCTGCATCATCACGGGTGACCGTTTCTAGAGGGTTGACTTCGCCATATTTGGCATGTCCTGTGCCCTTCGCGCACCCCAAGCCCCTGATTTTAAGGTCGATTCTAGGCTCGGTCATGCGTCAAGGGCCATCGCAAGCATCATGTTTACGCCTTCGGAAGGTCCCGGCTAAACGACTCGCACAAGGGCGCACGAAATTAGAGGCCACTAAACTATGTAGCGTGCATATCCCCTAAGGAAAGGGAGAGATAGTGGCCTTCGCTTTAGGTGCGGTTGAAACATTGAATGTCAAATCAGTTTTTGCAAGCGAGCACCTCTCGATTTTCTGTGCATCTTCAGTCGCCTGCATGCATTCTACAGGCCCATGCGGGCAGGCAGAGTTCCCGCGGTCATTTTTGTGTCGCCCGGAGAACTTTAGAAACCGAGCTATCGGGGCAAAATAGTACCCAAGAGGAGGCCCTGAACGAGGTGCGGACCGACATACTTTTTTGTGACATAATTACGGCGTCGGGGGGGCTACGGCAATCGAGCCTTAGGGATCTGACATCTCGGCTTACTGGCCAAACGTGGGTTGCAACTAAATGGTTCCCTGAATGCTGTGATAGTGTATAACCCCTCTACGCACGTAAGGTTTTGTGATACAACCCAGGGAAGTGATAGGATCTCAGAAATTCATCTTCGGTCGATGCCTGCTCGCTTAGAAGTAGCGTTGCCGGCAGAATTTCAGGAATGAGCTCTGAGACTCTATTCAAACATGACGTAGCTCAGCGTCGATGGAGGACAGACGCTGGGCTGCTAGGGATGGGGAGGTTGTCGCTCTGGAGAGGTAACGCCGAAGAATAGGGGGATGAGCGTCAACGTTGTTGGAGGCTAGCTATCATGGCGGATCACTTTCCGCTACTAATCTCTAGATACAAGGTTGAAATCTCGACAAAAGGTTGGGACAATAGAACGTCAGCGGTCTGTGGCAAACGCGGCACTTGTGGGAGCAGCCAGTCACACAAAGTCTAGCACGAGGACGCCTGTGCCGTTACCGTGTGGGAATATGTCCGTCGATAGAAAGCACATTCTGCCGCTTTCTTCGTCGAAATATACTTGGGAAGTGTTTAAAACAACCCCGGGTAACCCGTTCTGCTCCCTGCCCGACACGTCCGCCTTAGATATATCAAATGTTCTATACGGATGCGGCGACGAACTCTCCAATTCCACTTTGGGGTAATAGCTGAGACACCCAATCTGCAAACCATCTTCATTGCCCAATGGCGTGATGGCTAGGGCCCTTGTTCTTCCCGGAAGGAAGTTCGACACGGCTGGGAACGTCTGATGACCAGATAGGTTTGGCCCTTCGGATCCTGCGTCTACGCGGTAGCAGCACCCACTAAGGAGTCCATAAATCAGGGCACTAGACTCGTTGGCGTTGGTGTGGGGGTGACATAGTGGGATTGACCAGACCCTGTATGGGTTGCATGTATGGCTGCCTATGGGATGGTGGTATTGCCAGAGCGGGGTAGTGCATTTAACGGGGAGGGGCTGGTTGAGATGGTAGACGGTTTGAAACTCAGGGGGAGGGAAGAGACAGAGTGAAGTTGATCCATCGAAATAGATGGCAAGGATGGAGCCATTCTGCAGTAGGCAAAAGTCTTGGAGATCCCTCGTCCAGAACAGAAGCTGGTGGGCGTACGAACATAAGCGTGACATCTGAACATGAAAGCCGCAATCCAGGAGCTACAGGCGATACTCACGTCTCGGTCTTGAATACGGATAGCATAGTGGCGAAAGGAGTCCCTCTGGAGCAAGGCCCTCCAGTCGAAGA
>WSUI01000877.1:0-14855 GCA_019633595.1 Tulasnella sp. UAMH 9824
CCACTTGACTCTTTTACCCTCTCGACTCTAATACCTTACGCGAATACTCATTCTACATCAGGTAAACTCTTTTATTCGACTAGTTACTACTAACTACTTGGGCTGAAACAGAAATTCCTAATACGCGTACCGCGCGGCAACTTACGTTCCCACGATTAGGTTACGCACGCGTACCGCGTCTCATTACCACTACTTAACACACCTCCCAGGAACTGAGATCCAGTTGCAACCCAACGGAAATGACTCTCCCACATGGCAGCTGAGAAAAGGCCCCAGAGAAGCGAAGCCAAAGAGAGTCACTTTGGGCCATCCCCCGCACCCACCAAAGATTGTCCGTGACTTTTTCGGGGTTGCGAACCTTTGTCATGTGTCAGCCTTCCATTGGAAAAGTCCCTTGTCATCACATACCAGGGAAGGTGTAATAAGGCAGGTATATCCATGGCCAAGTCTCCATTGTTCTCAATTGAAGATGAAACGATTATCTCTTTAACGCCCGGCCAGTTTACTGGCCTTGAAACTCTGCAACTGGGAGGATTCCCAGAGACGACGTCTCTTGAATGGCTAGAACTGTTGGACCTGCTTCAAAGCAATCCAACCCTTTCTTATATCACACTCCGCTGCCTCGCATTTACTGGGCCCACGCCCGCTGTTACTGAGGTCGTCCACCTCCCCCACCTCCGCTCTATCGAACTTAAGGAGCTGCAAGCCAGGACCGCCAACCTTGTTGCAACATTTATCAAGATTCCAGATACAGCAACGGTCTCCATATTGCAGAACACAAGTTTCGACAATGACGACATCAGTCATTTGACAGAAGCAGCCGAGCCCAGCGCTCTGTTTCTTCTTGCTCAAAGGCTTCTGATCTCAAGCTACACTCCACCACCAGACTAACCCCCAATCGCCCAATTGCGCAGTCGCCCAATCCCATCGCAATCACCAGTCCCCCAATCGCCTATTGCCAGTCGCGCCAATCGCCAGTCGCCAATCGCCGGGTCTTCCGGTCCGTATCACCGAGTCGCCTGTCGCTTATCTCAGTCGCCGGGTCGCCGGTCTCTTATCGTGGATAGATTTTTTATTCAGTTTTCCCTGCCACAAAAATCCCAAAGAATATCAAATCATTACTTAAGAAAATCCAACGCTCCCGTACAATCCACACAACCGTGATATATGGACAAATAATCATGATTGTTGCCGAATGAGGCCAAGACCCATCCAACCTTGGCCATGCGTTGCAAACGGTCGAGCAAACATTTGGAATATATTTCATGTACTGGTCATGTCTAGGAGCTATTACCCAACAGGATGCTAATATATTTTTGCTGCTCATCACTAGAAGGGGCCATCACCAACAAGTCAAGAACGTCATGAACATCTTTCCAAACATGATCAGCTCCGGACTCCTGTGCCCTACTATTGCTTGGCCCCAAATCCCACTTGATCCGGCGTGACACTATCCCTTTAATCACAAAAATCAAGTCAACAATATTCTTCTGGCTGACGTTCCACTGTGCAACGTATAGTTTCTCCAGGTTGATTGACTGTGGCCAGATGGAAGATCGGCTGGCCCTGAGGAGGGTATTGACCGGTAAGTCAAGCACACGTAATGCTGGACACTTCCGGAGTATATTCTGTAGAGTGCTGACAGAGACCCAGCAGCGAGAGCGAAATGCTACTGGTAGCCAAAAGAGCTGCTCTAGGCCAGGAAGGTGAAACGTGTCATGGAAGAATGAGCTGTCCATGGAGATAGATCCGGATAAGTGGAGATATCGAAGGTTGAAGCAATTTGAAAGGGATGGGGGTAGTGGGGGACAAAGGGAGTCTGCATGTGGGCACCCTTGGATTGCAAGGTTCGTCAAGGTTTCCCGGGACATGTGAAGGCTATCACTGAGGCGTGATGATGGGGAGTTTGGTCCGAATCCTTCTGGCAGCCGCACATAAAGTGATCGCAAAGTGCGTGTTTGAGAAAGAACACTGAGCATCGGTCCTGCCATAATTCCTCCAACCTCTTCCAGCGATGGAAACCACTCTTCAGTCGGGGCTTCGTCCAGAAGGCTCCCCCCCCCAATGAGACAGCCATACTTTTGCCAAATGCAGAAGTTGTCCCAGAGCGGTAAGGACCTCCTCACTTTCAAATCCCCTTCCCAACTCCACCGACTGCAGCTGAGGACTCCCGTTTACTAGCCCCCGCAGACCACGGGTTGACAACCACCTCCCGCCCCGTAAGCACAGATATTCGAGATTTGTACGTCCAGGTTGGCTGTCCCGAACCCTCAGGTTATTGAACGCTTGGACTAATGAAGACTGGATGATGTCATGGCTTTTGAGCTGGCCTTTTCCTTCAATGGCAAAAGAGGTTACGTTGCTGTGGATGAAATGCAGGGCCCAGAGAGTTGTTTCGTCCAATCTTGGGATTCTCACCCGGCGAAGATTAGGAAATGTGATAGCCAGAGTGCAGAGATTGGATAAGACCTGTGGAAGGGTGGGGTTTGAAGGAGTACTGGTTGATGAGGTTGGAACGACAGTCCTAACTAGTTGTGTGTATCTCAAAAGTCGGTCCCTGTTGCTGGGAGACTGCCCCTGTGTGATGTATTCCTCCTGTTTGAGGTATGATAAAGGTTTGTTTCAGCGTTCCTTCCATTGATGATCAGAGGGGCCGACATACAATTTGTTGTCTTCCAATATCAATTTCCCTGGGTGCATTGAGTGTCCCAGCATCAAGGTGAGCAAAACGATCGAGTGTTGTGATGCATTGCCACAGGCAACGGAGGGCCGGTTCAAGGAGAGGAGGGCCGGCACAAGCCAGAGCAAGAAGATCTTGAGGAGAACGGACAAAGAAAAGTATTTCGTGGAGGGTCTCATCAATAGATATGATGGAATGTGCATGCATTGTGAGGATAGAGCTGGTAGGGAACAGGACGGTCAAGCCCTCCCCCGAGTTTTATATGACAACCGTCGAATATTAGGTGCCAACATTGTGAAAGGCTGAAATGAGAAGCCCATAAGAATTTTTTTTTTGAGATCTTTGAGGGACAAGACAAGGTCGCTGGAATGGACACTGCCGATGGCTGGAGAACAATGGTTCTGGAATCCCTGGGCTTGCTTTGTTCAACATCGCATGGCAGCCGTTGCCAGTACACTGTGGGGCAGTGCTAGGCTGGACAAGCAAGAGGGAACAAGGACAAGCCAAAAACAATGCGGCAGGAGCGAGCTAGAGATGAGAAATTGAACGCTAGGGATGAGAGGCAAGGGACAAAAGCACAAGTCAGATAGCAAAGAACGAAGGCAACTGAAGCAAAAAATTAAGAGTCAAGGGTCAAGAAAAGCGGGAAGGTTAGAAAACGGTGAAGTGCGAGGGTGAATACCAAAGGCGATCAGCAACCAGTGACCAGCGACAGACGCCTAGCGCCGAGGGAATGGCGAAGAGAGAATGGCAAGGAACGAGCAGCGAAGTGCAAAAAAAAGGCTGAGCGACAACCAAAACGCGATGAGCGACAATTGACAGGCATGCGGGAGGACTGCCAATCGAGTGGCAAGCAATAAGGGAGAGAGCAAGTGGCAGGTGCGAAGAAACAGCCGAGAACCAGAGTCATGGGGTGTCCGCCAAGCATAACAGCGATACACTCCCAAGGCCGCCTAGTTTAGTCATTTTATTATATTATAGCGAAAGCCCCTTTAGCTTTATTCTCAGCGGTAAAGTGAACAAAGTGCAACTTGGCACAGGCGGTGGAGTCGAAAACCTCCCACGGTTGGAGCTGGATCTTAGGTTCTTGTGGTTAGTGGCTCCTTTGGTACCTTGTTCCTCTCACTCTATTTCGGGAGTCTGGGGTATTCAGACCCTGAGGTAAAGCGAGTGGAAAACCGTTGCAGCCATGAGGTCAAACGGAGGCTAATCCGGCTTGAAAGGGGGTGAGGTCCACATTCAAAAGGACGTCAATACAGGTACAAACGGAGGCCAATCCGGTTTTAAAGGGAGTAAGCTCACAGATGTAAGCCCCTTAGCTCCGGCGCAAGCTTCTCCACTAGGAGGGGCTTAGGTTCTATGGCAACACAGCCGAGTTCGAGTAGCGCCATCCTCCTCCGACCTCCGCAGTCCCCTCAACCACCACCCAGCCATGCATGATTGTTGATGTAGAACAGCGATACGACATCAGCAATCCTAAAGGGATATGACTGCTTGGTAACTGCTCCGACTGGTGCAGGGAAAACGCTCCCTATCATGCCTGCGACGCCTGTCGCGGCCAGATCATACCAGGTTCGTTCTGATTGTTGCCGCTAATCGCGTTGCAAACGCATTGCAAGCGGCCCAGCTAAACCTTGTATTGTATATATAATTATTGTATATATATTATCTCAGAGCTATTATAATAATTCGATTCTGTTCTTCAAGGCTTCTGACTTCAATGAAATGGGCGTCCTGATAGCCGCCCTCAGCCGCACGACTGCAACCTCCAAGTTATTTAAAGGATGTGCTAAATGCCCTTAGTCATTTTATGTGAGGCTGAATTAAAAAAAATAGCTACATGTAGGCTATAATGGCTGACTACTTTTGAGTGATCATCGCGTCACCAGAAACAGTTCTATGGAACACCGGGTTCGGTGAGATTCTCATGTCAACTAAATACTGCTCTCTGCTAAAGACTGCTCTCTGCTTCAGTACATGGTCATTGATGAGGTCTGCTGCATTTATTCGCCCACCTTAGAGCATTTGGGAAGTCAGAGGCTAGCCGGATTATCAATCCCTACCAGGGTGGCACTGACATATCCTTGTAAATACAGTACAGTCCCCTTTTAACGCAATGCATCCATGATTTCCTTCCACACTTTTTCAGAGAATACCCGCTTTATGGCTCTAGAAGATCTCCGAAGGATGAAATGTGAAGGCGTAGCATTTTCTGGAGTCCCCTCTTCCGCTAAAGCTCTATCAGCTGGAGATTGGTGTTGTGAAGAATGTAGCCAAAAGCTCACCAACTACTTTTTTGTGTGACTTTCTTAGTGGAACTGGCAGGCTTGAACCTTGATGACTGCGTGAGGCCTTGGGCTTTGATCGGCCCATCTTTCGGCTCTTTTTTGAAACCCTTGCATGTTCATCAAAAACTCGCCCCTCCATCCATAATTCAAACTCCTCGTCACTGAGTTCAAAGAACTCGGCTGTTTTGATGCCAGCATGGAAGGCAGTGTTGTAGTCGATGAAGCCAGTGATCACAAACCGGAACCCGGTCCATGAGCCTGTAGAGTGAACCAGCCATCGAGCATCCACAAGTAAAACCGAGCGCCTATGAAGGGGGATGCAGTAGCCGAGGTGAGGGAGACAGAAGTCACCACCTTGAAAGTCGTCAAGGACAACGATGATGGCATAGAGACCTGGGACATCGCCTAAGTCAAGATGTGAAATTTCGCTTCCACCATACTTCATTGCGAAGACACTGAACAGGGGTCCAAGGGACCGGAGATGCTTGAACGGAGGGTCGATAAACTCATCATCCAAGGCCATTTGAACATATTTATTGATTCTATAATGCAACTCAGTATCAGGGACCATGATTCCTTATGCCTGAGCTTACCGTTTTAGGGTCTTGGCATAGTCAGGGTCAGCCTCCTCTAGGAACTCCATAATTGGCTGATTGACATGCTCCGCGATCAGCTTGAACAGACTGTCCATGTCTTCTTGGACTCCCATGTTCTGAGAAAGAGTATCCGCAGTTGCATAGACTGTTAACCAAAACTTGGACCAGATGCCCACATGGTGTGCTGCGGTGATGTTAGAGCGCCTGCAACCACGAGGCATATTGACCCCACGGGTGTACATCCGATCCACAGCATTAACTATAAGTGACTCGGCTTCTTCAGACATAATATTGGTCAGGCGAATAGCAGAGAACCGAGGCTCCCAAGGGAGTTGTTGGGGAGTGGCAGCCGGTTGTTGGGTTTGATCGGATGTGAACGAGGAATTATCTGGGCTGGATTCAGAGATGCTGTCATGGTCGGAAATGCTTGTGTCCACTGAAGAGGGTTGTTCTTGGACAGTCTGGGGCATTTGGGATTCACGGCGAAGGACAAAGACCCCATCTTCCGGAGCCCGTCGAAGAAGCTGGGGATCCTGGGGAAGGTCCTGTATACTTTGCGTGACAATTCTGCCATCTACTTTGCCATTTTCAAATTGCTGGAGAATCTCATCATCAATATACAGGATTCGCTCTGTCCATAGGTTAGGGTAAATTGAAGCACGTCTCTACTGATGGAATCTGCACTTTACTTCCTGAGATGGTTTCATCTTTGACCCATCTTCCAAGCCGACGGCCAATGGCTTTCAGAAGACTGTTAGACGAGCGTCGTCCGTGCTTGCTTTTCTTGCTTTTCTCCTTCTCTCTTGCCAAGGTCTCTCGCTCCTCTTCTTGAGCCTTTCGTTTCCTATTGGCTTCTTCCCTCGCCTGTTTATTTTGCCGCTGTTGCTTCCGACGCGCACCATTGCTGTTTTAGATAGGGAAATTTTGTACTGTAGTAAACCAGTAATCGGCCGATGCTTACCTGACCTTGCAATGATTTTGGTGCCACTGGATGTCTTGCTCATCAAGCTTGCCGAGATCATTAAGGTGGTCCATGCCAGTGAGTAGAGAGAAGGGTATTCAGCAATGACTCCTTATCTACAGATCACAAGAACTGCAACTAATGGTGAATGTATTGTTTGTTTGACTTTGTATGTACAGGTGCATCTAACTATCTTATATTGCCTTCCATAAAGAATCGCGAATGTATGCACCTTGGACGTGCATCGGCAAGACCTGTACCAAAAGTGGGCGAGAGCTGCGTGTGATCGCTGGAGCTGAGCATGTAGGCGACCTTTGATCACCGTCGCCCAGAGTGTGATCACACATACGACATACCGCCCACACTGTTCCCTCCTATCTCTCCCGGCGTCTGCGAGAGCGAGCGTGTTCTTATATACCGTCGGGTACGGTTTAGAACAGTTGGTGTCCTTCCCGGCGTTCGCTGTCCACGGTCCGAGCGTCCGAGTATGCTGAAAATCGGTGGTAGCCATCGTCCTCTTGACCGCGCGTTCATAGTCGAATACGTTAGCGAAGCGGGCTTGGACCTCGAGTTGATCGTTGCCTCCTCGCGATACGATGGGCCTCGGACCAGGCGTCGGATCCCAGCTAATCAACGGTTCCGTGTTCTGCAGTCGAATCCCTGTCGGTGACGGCAGGAGGGTGGTGTCCATCCCCGGCGTGTTGCTGTCTACAGTTGGGGCGTCCCAGTCCGCTGAACGGCGGCGGTCCCCAATGCCCATCGTCCTCGTCATCATCATCCTGCCGACCCCTCTTAACCAATTTCTCCTCCTCCAACCCGCGATGCGAAATGTATCCTCTCCCGGGAGGAGTCAGCCTGCCAACTTGGTCCTGATCTTGTGCAGCTCCGCCGCGGCGGGTTGGAAGAGGCTGGCATTGACACTGTCTGCGGCGGATTTAGGAACCGAGTGCTGCTTGACAGTGGAGTAGAACGAGCTGAACGGATCTTGATTGAAAGATGGTGCGGTTGTCGCTCTCTAGATGACCGTACCGAGGTGCTGGTGGACCTTGATGGGCTTGGGGAGTCGGCTGGACGGGGTGGCGGGTGTTGGATGGATGATTACGGGAGAGGTTGAATGGCGAGCTGCCGGCGGTGCTAGCCAATGGAACGAACTTGGTGCGTTCACGAACGGTGAGCCCGTTACTTGCACGGTTTCGTGTCTTCGCCTCGGTGGAGGCGTTGGTACGGGGCCTTTCCCCGAGCCCGAAGAGGCGGTTCAGTGTAGAGACTTTGATCGAGTGGGCGGTTCGTCGACGTCAAGTCCACCGAGAACGAGTTGGGCATGGACAGCCTCAGCCATGGACAGCTTGGTAGGTGACAGCTTTGACGATGAAACCGACCGAGAATGCGGTGCAATGGCTGCGGTCGTTGTGATGGTCGTGGTGGACAGTATCGGTGGCTTTGGAGGCTGCACGCCGGCCGTAGCCATGTACTTCATCGACGACACCGAAGCTGACGATCTCGGCGTGTTGCTGCAGCCAGTGACAGCTGAACGCCCGCTTTGAGGGAAAGCCATCGTCGTTGTGGCGGACGATTCCGACGATTTCTCCTTCTCTCCGAGCACGCGATCCTTCAACGCGCTCCCGGAACGGGAAGTTGAAGACGGGTGGTGGCGACGGGGATTCAACAAGCTGCTCTTAACGATGACGAGGCTCTTCGTTGCTCATGTGAAGGTGCCTTCTGGAGCTTTGGGTGTTGTTTTAGCAGCGGTCATGCTTGGCGGATCACGTTGGACGTCGATGTCGAGTGCGTATGTGAGAGAATGGGCTGAACGTGGTGGCGGGTGCTGAACGGACGATCTTCGGGAGACGTTGAACGGCGAGCTGCCGGCGGTGGTCGCTGAAGGAGCTGACGTTGGTGCGTTCACGAACGGCAAACCCGTTACTTGCACGCTTTCAGGCCTTCGCCTCGGCGGTGGAGTCGGTACGAGGCCCTTCATCGAGCCCGAAGAAGCGGTTCCGTGCAAGGACTTTGATCGAGTGGGGCGGTTCGTCGACGTCAAGTCCGTCGAGGACAAATTAGACATGGACGTCATCGAGGACGACGCGCTGATCTGCATGATGTCTTGAGGCTCGGCCATGGACAGCTTAGTAGGCGACAGCTTCGACGGCGAAACCGAGCGAGAATGCGGTGCGGTGGCTGCAGTCGGCGCGATGGTCGTGGTGGACCGTATCGGTGGCTTCGGAGGTTGGACCCGGGCCGCAGCCGCGTACTCCATGGACGACGCCGAAGCTGACGAGCTCAGCGTGTTGCTGCTGCTGGTCACAGCCAACCGCCCGCTCTGAGAGAACGCCTTCGTCGTAGTTGCGGACGATTCCGACGATTTCTCCTTCTCCCCGAGCACGCGATCCTTCAACGCGCTCCCGGAATGGGAAGCTGAAGACGGGTGGTGGCGACAGGGATTCAACGAGCTGCTCTTAACGATGACGAGGCTCTTTGTTGCTCATGCCAAGGTGCCTTCTGGAGCTTTGGGTGTTGTTTTAGCAGCGATCAAGCTCGGGCGGATCAAGTTGGCCGTCGATGTAGAGTGTGTATGCGACGGCCTTCGAGCGAGTTTCGGTGGAGGTGGGGGAGCGGGGTGTTGTGGCGGAGGTTGTATTGGTACATGAGATGCTGGTGGTGGTGATGGTGCGGTCGCTTGGCTTGGGGGTTTCCGGGGTGGTAATGGCGAGAGCGTAATGGGCAGAGTGACGGCGGTGCTGTCTGGCGGGCGGAAGAACGGGTTGTTACTCGGGAACGGAGATTCATCTGCAGTTGCTCCTTTCTCGGACGTGGACCTCGTAACGGAAGCTGGGCGAGAGGTGCCCGTGATCGCTGGAGCCGAGTGCGTGGGGGATCGTCGGCCGCCGTCGCTGCTCTAGTCGTCCGTGCCAGCTACGGAGTGCGATCGCGCATACGAACTGCTGTTCCCTCCTATACCCGGGGCGTTTGCGAGAGCGAGCGACGGAACGGGGTTGACGAGAGGGATGTGCGAGATGCTGCGTCCTCGCTTGAAATTCATCGGCCGCCGGATGATGATGCTGCGTCAGGGGTGCCGTATGTGAACTGCCCTGACGTATTGGAGGGGGCGGCTTAGGGTAAGGAGATGACTGCGACGGCGGTGGTGGTAAAGGAGATGCTAGGGGAATGACGTTGGCCGCCTAGATCTCAGAGCCGAGTGGTTTGTCACTGTCGGGGGGTAAAGAGTGTGCGTGGGGGGTCGGTCGGTCAGTCACCTAGTTGGCTACTGAACAGCGTAACCGTGTGCGTACGTTGGGTGGACACCAGCGACTTGTCGACGCCCAGCCCAGCCAGCGCATGGCATATGAGCCGAAGGATGGCGAGCAGTTGATGGCGTTTGATGCCGCTCGCTGGAAAGGCCGTTGCAGGGAAGAGACGAAGTATCTAAGGTAACGAAAGGATCGGGGGGACGGGCAGGACTCGGTCAGTCAGCAGTCCAGGAACGAATAAACCCGTCGATCAAACGGTGACGCACCTGGTCGAGTAGAGCAGCGTCGACGGCGTATTTTCCTCTAATCCAGCCTTTAGCCTCGCCCAGTGGCACTTGAGCGGCAGCGGCTTCCCATTCTGCCCCAGCGGTTTCGGGCGGAAGCTCGTTGAGGATGCAGGTGTAGGCTTGATACTCGGGCTCGGATAAGGCGGATTCATGCAGAGCTAATGGGCGTTCCATCGTTCGAGGATCCCTGTTGCGACGACCTTCTAAAGCGCAGCGGATGCGAGGACGTTGGTGATGTGGACCTCATAACGGAAGGTGGGGGAGAGGCTCAGCTGAATGCCGGGGCCGAGTACGTGGGTGATCGTCAGCCGCTGTGGCTACTGTTGTCGTCTGCGCCAAGCCGTGGGTGGTGGAGTGCAATCACGCGTACGATGTCGCACTGCTCCCTCATATTCTCCTGGTGCGGGCCGAGGAGAGGTGGAGGTTGGAAGCGTCTGGCCACAGTGAGTTCTGTGGCCACCACCGCAGGCGAATACTTACCCTGCCGCTACTGAGAGGTTAATAGTTAAAACGAAATAAGAATGCCCGTGGGACGCTTCACCCCACCTGCCGCCCTACTACCTCTCGTCTCCGAGTGTAGAACGGAATCACGTCCGGTCAGAGAGGTAGGTCATTGGTTGCAGCGCTTGCTGGTGGGGTGAGGGAAAGATCCTTTTTGTTTTTGTTTTTTTTTCGGATAAAGAGGCTGAACGACGGCACGTGACTTTCCCATGGTTGCGAGGGTAAACCGGATTCTGATGCGCCGACTGGTTATTTTCACCGGCTTGCCCGCTACGGTCTCACTGGGTACGACGGTGGAATCTTAATAGGCGTGATGTCCGGCTCTTTACCGTGTCTCCCAGTACTACAAACCGACTGGTCAACCGGGCCAGACTAACGTTCAACAGGAATAATCACGCGGGTGAACTCGGGCATATTAACCATGCCATCCGGTAAGTTGGAACCGGATTCCAGTAAAGTCGACCGGCCCACACAGCAGAAATACGAACAAGAATATATTGGATCTACTCGACTTTACCAAGAGGGCCCTCCTATCGAGAGCGAAGAGAGCGGAGGAGGTTGCAGCCTGTTGCTGTCAATGTAAGACGGTCGGCGGACTTCTGGTATTACCTAAGGCTTAAGTGTTATTGTCCTCGTCATTGCCATCGCTATCCGCAACTCGGAGAGGTTTCCCCGTGGCCTGCCAAAAGTAATACCAATTGTGCACCAAAGTAGTGGGCTAAGAGTGTTGGTACGTACCGGCTGCCCTTTGCGCCTTGGCCTGGGTTTTGGTCGAGGTCGCAATGGTTCTTCTTCTTCATCGTCACCATCGGTATCCTGGGCGAAAGCAGTTATAAGCGGTAAATATATATAAAGCGAATCATAGGACCTACCATGGCGTCATTACGATTGACCTCCTTCCCCTTGCGACCAGCTGGGGCGGCGCGTTTCTTTGTTGCTGCGTGAGTGCTCTTCCGTTTCAAGGGAGGGTCTTTAGTAAGAGAGAACCCGAGGTGAGCAGGATGAGTTTGGCTAATCGGTGCAAGCGGGGAGCTGTTTGGGCGATGCTTTGAGATTCGAGTAGAAGGAGCGGAAGATTGCGGACGAGTGGAGGATGAAGGCTGGGCGGAGGTAGTAGACCAAGAAAAGTGAGTTTTACTCGTTGGGGAGAGCCATCGTCAGCCTCTTCTTCTGGCGCATTTCCGAGAACCCTCCCACCGGGGAGCGATATCGCGAAGGGATTCTCATCGCTGTCTTCACCTGCCTCGTCCTCCGAGTTCTTCTTCGACTTGCCGGACTGCAATTTCTTTTTACTGTTTTGCATTATTGTCAAGATAGTGATTAATTGTGGCGTAGGGGTAAAGAAGCATGCAACATACCGGTGAGGACGCGTGAGGGGCGAGCCCGTGTGCCAGTTGAGCTTGAGGACGCCTTGCTCGGTGCTTCAGGAGGGATGGGCGGTGGGACTGGGCTAGGATTGAGCATTTGCATCATACGGAGCTTTGAGCATGCGTCGACGTTGGATTTCCGGCTAGAGTCTGCTGCTGAGATGCGGCGAGCTGGGCTGTGGGATGCAATCGAGAAAACCGAGCAACGGCGTGTTTTGACCCGATGTACTAACCTTCTAGCTCTGCAAGGCTTCTCTTGAGGGTATCATTTTCGTCTGTGACTTGTTTCTTAGTTGGCGGCTTGGTCTTGCCAATGGTAAGCGGGTTGTCAAGCCGGAGGGTGGGTGTGGTGGTCAAGAGTGGAACGTAGTGGAACAGACAAATAAATAAAGTTCTACTTCGATGTTCGATTTGACTTCGGCGCGTTGTGCGGCACACTCAGACTCTCGAACCCATGGACTTTGACGTTCAAGACAAAGAGAAAGAAAAGTTACCCTGTAATTGCTCGCCAACATATGGCAAGTTACTTACAGCACGTAGCCGACGGAGGCACCGTGCAAACTAAGAAGAGCTTGAGGAGTCAGGTAAGTGTTCTGTTTTGCTTGGCTTGAGGCCGCTCAGTCACAACTTGAATCCTGACAGCCCCGCAGGGAGATCCCCTCCACGCTTCATTGATCTCCATTCCATCGAGTGCGCTGTCAGCCGGATTAAATCAAGAAACGCGTGGTTCATCGTCGATCGTAGTGCCGGCCTCATGAGCCAGAGCTCACCAGGACATCATTCATCGACGAGGACATGTCAGATGGTGAAGATTAGCACTAGATTGCATTCGCTACTAGTTTTGTGGTATAGATACTCGTTTACATGTGCTGGATTATCTCGCGCGAGTGAACCTTTGGTACGCAATGATTTTACTGGTGCACCAGTTTGCCAAACGGCACACCGGTAATCAGACCCGGTTGACCAGTACACGCTTACTGGGAACTTGTTCCGACTTTAGTCATCTGGTCGACCCAGGTCGCATTTTCCCGGGTGAGCCAGTCGCATTCCCGTCTTAACCGGTGAACCGCGATATCGTACTAGGCCGGATTTCTACAGTGAAGAGCCCTGACGATCGCGTCCAAGTCTCCCGAACCGGCTTACCATATTGCTCTCTACGCTCGCGCGCTTTTGTGTGTTCCTACCCCGGACGTGTCGCACTCTCACTCAAACCTCTTTTCGACTATTCCTACACATCTTTATTATGCTAAATACGGGGAGACGTACTCGACTTATTTCCATTCGTTATCCTGCGGGGCCGGATACCGCTCCCGCGGTTCTCTCGCGCTACCGGTCGGTAATGCTCCTCACAAGACTAACAAGTGGCATTTGGGCATGGCAATAAGAACGGTATTCTTCGATATTGTAATAATATGGAGACACTTCGAAAGACGGTGAATACATAGTCTGGTCTCATTTCCAGCGAAAGACGAGTGCACGGCGTTTTACCTCAAAATTTCCGACGTCGCGGAGTTGTACGATACCTATGGTGGACGCCAACCTGCGCACAGAGGAGACAGACGAAGCCCACATCCTGATGTTGCACATGACGATAGCTAGCTCCTTCAGATGACTTCTGCTGTGATCATTATGTCGCTTTGACCATTCGCCTTTAACCACCGTCACCGCCTAAGTCCAATTCGAACATATCTACGTCACGTAAACAAACAAAGCACTGTTTTGATCTGGACCACCCCGCTCCTTTTAGCACAAGAAGACGCAAACGATGTTCAAAACAACAACAGTCGGCCAGAGGACGTTCGATCGAATCTTGGCAACCTCGACTTGGCTCTCCACAGCTTCCAAGACGCGAGAAAGGACATCCAAGTTTTTGTAAGATGAACACTGCAGACCTAGGCTCCAAGAAGGGCGGGCCCGAAGGTTTCCTCGTGCTCCGTCGGGTCGATGCTGAGGTTGCGATGTTGGGCTAGAGAAGCTGTTACGTCAGGATTGATGGTGAGCTGGTGGTTGAATCGTGGAACTGATTTCCTTCTAGTTGCATTGCTGCAAAGCCCGGCGCAATGTCGGGTGTTCCGCCGATGCTGGCGCGGCCTAAGAACCGGTGAGGTTTGCCATCGTCCTGGGTAACGAGTTGAAGCTTGCTCACCTTAGTCTTACTTCTTCCCAAATACATTACCACTTTGACTGTTTACCGTCAGGGAAAATGGATCGCCAAGGGCGAATGATTGGACGGCGGGGTTGAAGTTGGTTGACTTGCCGGCTTTTGCGAAGTTCGGTGCACGATTTATCGGCATGCGAGAAAAAACGTTGAAGGCAAAGGCATCATGGGGGTGACCGTGGACTGGAGTGCAGAGGGGGTGAGTTCCATGCGCTCGACGAGAAACGCTGACATACCTTGCCCGTAGTACCAGGGGCCGCCGCCTTTCTGCGACCTTCTGGGAGCTAGGTGCCATCCATGACGCCGACGGAGCCGTGGACATATTCGTTCTCGATTTATTGCCAATCGGGGATTGCAGCGCGGTTGGCGAGGCTTGCAGATCCGCCGACACCAGCGGGCGGCTTCCTTGTCCCAGCAACTCGCCATCCGCCACAGTCGTGCTGATTTTTCTTTTCTTGCCTTTGAGCATTTCGCTAAAGATTGGGACATGGTGTTAGGCCGTGTCCGTGCTGAGAAGGGTGATGAAGGTGAGCACGGCGCGATTTGAGCTGGAATCGCGGGCCGGATTGGTATGGGGAGTGCACAAGTTTGTGTTCGGTTTCTCTGTACTTCTATATTCGTCGTTTCAATAAACCTGTAACTGGTTGGTTTTTAAGTGGCGTCACCTCATAGAGTCTAGGGTAGCATCAACGACACCCTGGTAATAACCAGGGAAGTAAATGACACGTCTTTGACCGGTCGTTGACCGGTCATTGACAGGGGTCTTAAA
>WSUI01000878.1:0-14851 GCA_019633595.1 Tulasnella sp. UAMH 9824
GTCGGCATGAGGCGGCCTAGGCTCTCGGCACTTCCCCCCAACCTGGCCCTTATCATACAGCCTTGGTCAAAAATTTTGCCGTCTTTCTTCCCCCCCCCCTTTTTTTTTTTGGCCTTGATAAACTCTTTTAAACAATGAATTGGGTTGCTCGCCAACCCCTATTCACCCGCCTCACAAAATCAAAACCAACGCACCTGCCCCTTCCCACGAAGTTGTTATTAGTCTGATTCAGGAGACTAGAGAAATACTGCGCATCCACGACCCCAAGCGTTGAGTTCTTGTTCTCTTCCCCCCTCCCATTTTCCTTTCTTGTTCTGGGCGCTAGGATATGAGAAACGTATTTAGTGTGTGATTAATATCGAGTGGAGAGTGAGCAACAAAATTACAACATGAGGCCGGGGCACGTGCGACCCCTGACGTCCCCATGGTCCAATGCATAACAGAAGGTCATGAGCACTTAGATACAAGAGATTCCTAATGACTAGACCTGTTCACTCTTCCATATCCGAGTTGAAAGCTTGGAATTTCACAGCAAATTGCTGGAGCCACCAGGCTTCCACCAAAATTCGATCATGCCCCGCTTCGATAGGCTCACCGGGGTCCGACGGCCATGGGATCTCCTGATTCAGCTGCCATGGGTAGCGCACAGAACCCGACTTCCCTACCCAATCAAAGTCGATAACCTTCAAATTCACCCCTGGCTTTTCACCTGAGCAAACTGGAATGTAGTGATCGCACACCTTGTGCACTTCTAACATGATGTTGTTCGGTCGGAAGTCACCGTGCACCATGCCCGCGCACTCCATCACTTTCAAGATTTCGCCGAGTGTGGCTTTGATGACATTCAAATATTGGGCCGCCTGTTCCTTCGACTTGAAAAACTCAAATAGAGTCACCCACCCAGATTTTTCGTCGGTGGGGAAACAGAGCCATTCCATGACATACGCGGTGGGCCCACACTCCAAAGACTGCTAGCCATACAGCACGGGGGCAAACCCATGCTTTTCAAGTAGCTGGTGGACTTGGTCGCCGTACTTGTGGATGAGTTTGACCAGTCTCTCGCAGGCTGGATCTTTGCAGTCCGGATCTTCAGTTGCGAGGAAGAGGAGAGAGTGAGGAACGTTCGTGGGTACACGGAATAACCACTCGAGGCGTTGATCTCCTTTGTCTTTAGTTTTGTATGCTTTGTAAACCCTGGGCACGCCTACCGGGAGATCTTTTACATTATCTTCATAACTGCGGTTGCTGGGGCAGTTGTGCATTGAGCGCGGGCCTGTGTGGAGGCTGAAAATCAGCTCACCCTAGGGCGTCGACGGCTTCCTTCAGAGCAAAAAGCTGGCGAGCGAGAACCTCTTGACGGTTGTGTAGAAGATCATCGAACAGGAGGCAGGGTTCGGCCAGAGGTTCGACAATGGCTGATTTCCCGTCATGGAACCCACCGCAAATCATAAGTATTGGTCCTTGTGGGAATATCATCAGAACATGCTTAACCGCATCAACATACTACGCTTACCAAGCAAAGAGAGTAAAAACACGAGGGCACCTTGCGCAAAGAGTGCGCGATTCTTACTGCGCATTTGCTCGGTATAGAGTTGGTAATCGCGTACCACCTGCATGTATGGATCGCCTGTATCCGCCTCCAGTTGGTCCTCCCGGAGGATGTACATCGTCCCATTCAGTGCATAGATCCTATCCACTGTCCCCCCGTGGGTCTCCGTCCTTGGGTGTATGGGAACCCTCGCGCGCCATCCCTCAACCGGAAAGACGGGTGCAAGGCATTGGTCGAATGTTTCTGAGCGGAGATGCTCGTGGTCGAAATGATCTGGCATCTCGTGGCATAGGCTGTAAGCGGCGTTCCTGGCCTGGGTCGCAGCAGGCGTTTGGGGAAGTTGTGCCCTGGCTTGTTGTTGAAACGCCCGGAAGACATCGTCGAGAGTGCATAGAGGAAGGCCCTGTTTGCAGCTTGGCGGAAACAAAGGATGGCGTTGGATTTTTGTTGCCAATGCGCCCAATTGGCGTGTTTGGCGAACACAGAGGGCGATGGGAAGGCGTTTTCACGTGCAAGCTGACTTTCGCACATCTCCGATACTCTTTGATACCGGACTTGATTATCCCTAGCAATGCCACTTCTGGGGGTGACCTGAGAGTCGCCAGCGGTTTGCGCGTCAGAATCATCATCGGTCGAATCGAAAGTGACACTTGCGGGTGAGCATCAGGCAGCACATGGATGGGCTGCTTGAGGATCATCAGTACCTCCTGGGACAACAGCCCGACCGAAGCGAATTCAAGTACGAGAACAATACGCTTGATACTAGTTTGATCCACAACCGCCAGAGTCTCGGGTTCTTGAAGGGAACGCAGCACAACAGCAGCTGATCGCATAATATTGTATCGATCCGTTTGCAGAACATCGGATGTATCGGTTGTCGCATGGAGGGCAGATTGTTGCAGTGATGCCATAGCGTGGATGGGCCAAACAGTGGTTTGGACTAGACCCTTGTTTCCCACACCACCTGGGAGAAAAGCCCGCCTTGCATTGAAAGGATGGTCAGAGAAATGTGGAGCTCTCCTCGAGGACAACATGACGATATCAGCGGAATTGCTAAGCCGAACGATGCCAGCGAGAGCGCTTAGCGCGCCGGCGCTAGTTCCTGTTTATTTGTTTCTCTCTCTCGGTCTTATGTAATATTTGTTTTTTCGCTCGTCTCGTCTCTGTCTCAACATCCCGTTTGTAACAGTTTCCGTCCCGTTGTTTGCTTCATTCTGTTCGGTATTGCTTTTTCCCTTAGACTATACTATCCCGCGGGCAATGACGAAGTTACTGGGCTGCTCGCGGCAGGTCGAGCACACATACCCACAGTTGAAGTGACCTTCTGCCTCCACCACTACACCATCCACACATCCCAGCCGATCATTCCACAGCACCCAAGGTGCTCATTAATTTTTTTTAGCCCCACTGACCACCCCGACTTTGTCCACCCGGGTGTAAAGGGTCCTTCTTTCTCAGCCCTTTCCGCCCTCAGAACCCGACACAGGCAAAAGCCTTCGTGTCTGATCCTCCTTCCGGATCCACGACTCGCGAACCGAGTCGGCGGTGCTCCACTATCTCCCCGATTCGTTCATCATGAGAGAGCGAGCTGCATGTTCGAGATAGTTCAAACAATTGCCTCATCGCCGTGGCATTATTCTATTACCCCGTCGCTGAGTGTTTTATTCTAACAAGATGTAGCAAATTATGTCAGGGTATGAACACGAGAAGCGAGCGCTTGTGGTGTCACTGATTTCCCTCCCCGGTGTTCCTGCCAGCGTGATCTTTCTTCCACGTCCTCATTCAATGCCGCAAGGTCGTCTACTCTTCTCTATCGTCCTGGCAACTACGCAATTGTGCGTCCAAGGCTATGTGTGTCTGTAAGTGTGTGTATGTGTGTGTGTTTTGGCGTGAAGGAGTTGATGTGTTGCTGATCCTTTGCAAGGACGGCTCGTTACAATGCTTCATGGGGAACCCGTGTTGGACGTGACCCAGGACCAAAGACTTATCGACCAAACTAGAACAGGATCACTAAGGGGTTACGTTTCGGTTGCAACTGCTGTTCCTATAATTTCAGTCTTGTTTGGTTGAGGGTGGCTGGCTTGGAAGCTCGGAAATAGCAGGTCTGAGGTCCTTCGCAAATAGCGCTTTTGACGAGGATGGAGCGTTTTCCGACTTATATTGCTCATAAATGTCTCAAGTGTGGTGTTTGCGGGCTCTTATTTTTCGTGTCTATAAGCATTTTCATTCCAAAGGTACGATTGCCCAATGTACTGTATATGAATCGTAACCAAACTACAGTTTTAGGGCTCGGGAAACATCAAAGATGGAAAGAACCCCTTGATTAATAAATACAAGTTTTCCTTGGGAGAGGACGATTTGGGGGTGTTTGTCGTTCCAATACGAAGAGGGGAGCCAAAACAAACGGTTAGCCAGGAAAGTGATCCACTGTCCTTCAAAAGTAAGGGGGACAGCTTTTATGCGTTCGTTGATGGCTCTAAGACCTTGGCTTTTGGTGCTGAGCGAAGGATTGCATTGCGGACATGTCTGGGGGTCCCACGATGGAAGGTCGCCATGGACATATTGTATGGCCTGCGTTTGATCTGCTGATGATGCCGCATAATGAAACCAATTGCTGTGATCCTCACGGAGCTTTCCGGTCAGCTCCCAGGTCGTGGTATCCCACAGGACTACACCACGGCTATTTCCGGATGCAAGTGTTTTGCCATCTGCTGAGAATCCGATGGACCATACTGAGTTTTCCGAACCTTTCAATTGCTCACCGATCGGCTCCCTTTTCTTGACGTCCCATAACCGAACTGTGGCATCGTGAGATCCAGACGCCAGAATATTGCTGTCCGGTGAGAACGCAACCGCGAGTACGGACTTTGTATGACCGGTGAGAGGTACTCCTATCAGGTCACCAGTACCAGAGTCCCACAGTCGAATCGTGCTGTCATGAGACCCAGATACTAGGAATTTTCCATCTGGCGAAAATGCCAGAGCGTGGACTGTCTCGCTGTGACCAGTAAGAGGTGGGCCCCTTGCTCTGCCGGTCTCGACATTCCACAATTGAATTGTGCCCTGATCGTACGCGTATGCAAGGGTCTTGTAGTCTTGTGAGAAAGCGATTGACAAGGTTGAGTCGCTCTGCCATGAAAGGGGTTCATTGGATTCCAGGTCGCTCTCTGTATTCCAGAGTCGGATCGTGCCTTCGCCACCCCCAGATGCTAGTAGACTGCTGTCGGGGGAAAATGCAACCGACCACACGAACATCGTGTGACCTCTGAGCGGCTTCCCAATCGGCTCACCAGTCTCTACACTCCATAGTCGAATCGTATCGTCGAAGGATCCAGAGGCGAGAGACTTCCCGTCTGGTGAATACACGACAGATATCACGGCATCGGTATGGCCTGTCAATGGCACGCCCACCAATGAACCATCTGCAATCTTCCAAAACCGAATTGTGTTGTCGTCGGATCCGGAAGCGAGTATTTCGCCGTTGGGCGAGAACCTAATGCAACGAACGCCATCGTCGTGGCCTACTAGAGGGCCACCAGCTGATGCACCAGTTCCCATATCCCATAGGCGGACTGTTTTGTCACTGGATCCGGACGCAAGGATGTTTCCGTTTGGCGATATGGCTACAGACCTCACCAAGCCGCTATGGCCTCTCAACGGCTCCCCAATTGGTTCTCCGCTATCACCATCCCAGAGCTTGACAGTAGAATCGTGTGATCCGGATGCGACGATCCTGCTATCCAGTGACCAGGCAACCGAATAAACCGTCCCTTGATGGCCAACCAGGGGTGAGCCAACTTGCTGGCCAGTCTCGGCGTCCCACAGTCGTATCGTCTTGTCGGCGGATCCAGAAGCGAGTACTTTGCCATTCGGCGAAATGGAGATGGAATGAATGGACCCCGTATGACCCCGTATGGGTGCACCCAATGGTGCCCCAGTCTCAGCGCTCCAAAATTGAATCTCATTTTGCCGAGATCCGGAGACGAGGACTTTGCCGTTTGGAAGGAATGCGATAGCGAAGGCGTCCGAGCCGATAGATTTTGACCAAACATCCAATGGCCAAGTCAAATTCACCGTTTGCGGACCATGTAGAACGCGATTTGTCGCTTGACTCCCGTATAGCTCCCATAGCTTGGTCTTTGACGGGCAGAACGGCAATGCCGAGGCGTAAATATGAAGTGCTCCGAACGAAATTGGGTCGTGAAATGCCGTCACGAATCTATGGACATCATTCCAGAGAATCACCAGTGACGCATCGGATATCTCTCCCTGGGATTGCTAAAAGTAGAACGTTAGTCGACATTGGCACCTGCGACGCAATAATAAAATGCAGACTCACCTGAAGCTTTCGGTGAGTTTCTTTCGCCATTGTAATGGCCTCCCTTACAGCTCCAATCAGGCTCATTACTTCTAGCCAGCACAGCAGCTTCTCCTCGCTGAACCGGCTGAGGTCGAGGAGGAGGCTCTTAACCCGGTCCGAGTCAAACGTAGATCCGACCAGGTGGGTGGCCCAGGAGCGACAGCAATACTGAAGGCCTTTAGGTACAGAACGCTCCGTGACATCCTGGATCTCAGTATTTGCTTTCGACAAGTCGGAGAGTTTACATATGTTCTTCTTCAGATCCCGTTCCATTAGCCGAAAGGAGACCGTTATCAAGCGGTAGTGGGTCACCGCAAGATCAACGAAGTACGGTTTTCCCCTGCATCGCTCCTGGTCGACGAGCAGATCTCGAATGGAGGTGTGCATCAAGCGGATCGAGTCGGCGGTCGACGGTGGGATGAAAAGGAGAGAGTTAAGATCTGAGAGAATGTTGTTACGTATGTAAGTGGCCGCTTGATCTTGGGTTTTGCCCTTGAGTAAGTCTTGGTCGAGATGGAGGAAGCCGACTACCTCGAGCGAGACGGGATACGGTGCCGCTAGTAAAGTCCCAAGGACATGTAGGAAAAGGTCGCGTGTCCTTGAATTGCTTTTCACTTTCTCGAATGCTTTGGAAAGAATTTGAAGATACAAATCATCTAGTCCGTCACATATTGAGGGTGATCCTAGCAGCTCGTTCAGCGTGTCGACTGGTGATCGGTCCCCAATGTACTTGAGCGCGGTGCGTGCCCATTGGAAGAGACCCTGGGACATTTTGACTAGGCTTGCGACGTCTCTGTGGGAAGGCCAATCTTCTGGTAGGCTATGGTCCTCCTTTATTTGCGAAAGACTATGTTGGACAAACCGAGATAGGTCTTCATCTACGTCTGGGAGCGAGTCGAGATTTTCTGTTTGCCATTTCTTTGGCTCGAAAACCCGAAGAAGAGGGCCTTCAGGACGGCTGGTAAGGATAAACTTGACGTTCGATGGGAGCGACGAGGAATGTCGATCTATCAGCTTGACAAAGTTGACAGCGTAGTCGATGTCGTCGCATTCGTCGAGAGCGTCGACGACGAAAAGAATGGGGAGGAATGTATTTTGAAGCCTTTCCAGCGAGCCAACCAGGAGAGCATTGAACTGGTCCTGAAGGCGTTCCTGCGCGATGTCCTCGTTCTCCTTGATGCTCTGCAGTACTGCGTCCTTGACTTCGGAGACCACGCTGCTTCCGAGCTGTCGCGCGAGAGCGCAAACCAGTCGCTTGTCCAACTGATTTTGACCGCGGCGGAAGTGGAATACAGCGCATATAGCGCGGTACCTCCACTGGTATGCGACGGTTGAAGCGATGGCGGATTTGCCTCGCCCCGCCATCCCCCGGATCCAAAGAACACGTTCAGAGTTGGACGGACTCCTGACCCAATTGTCGATGCGCTGTAGGGTCTGTACCCTTGTCCCAGGGAGGCAAATGGCGTCTTCTACTGCATCTCCACGGGCACCATAACTGGCATCACCCAGACGATCGAGAAGGCGACGGTTTTCTCTCCGGACGTCGGTGTTGTCTAAGTGGAGTCGTCAGTAAGAGAAGCGCGTAAGGTATTTCAGGGCTTACAGAGATCAGTGATAAGATCCATGGTATTGAGGCCGACAAGCAGCTGACATAATTTAAGGCGATAAGGTCAGGTGACCTGCCCGCCGCGGAATCCCATTCCACCGACCTGCATCTCTTCCAGCGCGGCCTTTATTGTGTCTTGGAGGCCTTGCAAGCTTTCCGCACGGTCAGACGCTGAAAACACCTTCCTGAAAGTGCTTTGCGAATCTAGCTCTTTGACTTTGTCCCGCACAGACTCCAGCTCCCTGAGAATGAGGGGTTAACAGCTATACAGAGACTTCCTGGTGTGTTAACGTGCCTTTGTAAAGCGTTGATATATGTAGAGGTTTCTTCTTGCTGGTGCTCAAATGATCGCTTCTTGAAGTGACCGAGAAGATCGGACATTTTAGATGCGTGAGCGGCAAGGTCTTCGGTTGCCTCCTCGTTGCTATCCATGTTCTACAACGCCTCGATGAGATATAAAGGCGGATACAGACAAACGGTAGCCTCACCTGAATCAACTCAACAACTGCCAGTCCAACGCTCGCAGCTCCTCCCACGTAACTTCCGACGACGGGAATCATTCCGGAGAAGGCATTGACGGTATTAAACGTTTTCCGAGCGACGACGAGGGCATCACGGCGGAAGTTACTTTTCTTTTCTGGTTGACTTGGAGGTTTCTCTGCCGATGGTGAAATGTGGGTTGTCTGCGGAGCGTTGGGGTTTTTGTCCTGAGGCAAGATTGTCGTTCCAGGGGCCGCGGTCGTTGGCTCCGGTTTTGACTTCGGAGTTCCAGCTGAGCGATCGACAGGTTCCTGAGCTTCGTATGACGATGGCAAGAAAATAGAACCTACGGCTATGAGCGTCATTGCTCAGGTCATCCTGCGGGGGGAGAGTTATGAGTAACCATAGGGCGAGAGCTGTGGATTTGCTGACGCACCGCGAGTGATGCCAACGCTTTCTGCACGTCGCTCACACATTCTTGCAAAAGTTTCTTGCATCCATCCTTATTTAGCGAGGCCAAAGGGTGCTTGAGCATGTCTGAAAAGTCTCTCTTTTCTCCGTATTTCTGTGATGCCTTCTTCAACTTGGTACAAACATCGCCCATGATTCTGAAGGGGGAGGGGTGGCTTTAGGGGACTGAGGAGGCTCACGCGAGAGAAACATACGAGGCGAGACGTTCCATGACACTGATTTGCTCGGTTGGGATTTTGTTAGTATCCTTAGGCAGGTTATCCAACTTGGGAGACTTGGAGATCACTTGAAGCAGTTCTTGTGCGGGCGTGTTTGCCTGCTGCGGCCATTTTGTATCCTACAGCAGTGTGAGCACAGCGAGCGAAGAAATGAGATGGGCGTTACCTGAAGGATGGATACCGCCTTTCTTCTAGAGCCATCAATTCGCTTCAGGAGATCGTCCTTTGGCCTTTCGTTCACCTGCTTCGATACGCCTGCGTCTGCCTTCGCCTTGTTCATGGGGAGTGTTCAAGTCTTTCAAGGAGTTTAAGTAGGGTGGAGGTTGAATGTAAGTTTGAGAGACGGTGTAAGAAGGGTATGAGTTTAGATGGGAGACTCTGCCGGCCACGCCTCCGCAAGCCCGTGCCAGGCGTTGCAAGAAGCCGGCCATCTCGGTAGGAAACAGTTGCCAGATCGGGCATCTGGAGGGCTAAATGGCAGAAGTTTATATCACGCATTATTGCTCCAACATTCGCCAGATAATTCCATAGCAATGGGGTGGGAAGGTGTAAGACGAGAAAATTACAAAACTCGGGAGCGAGAGAAAACATGCAAAAAGCAGGCTGAATAACTCATTCCAAAACTGAGAGAGAGAGAGAGAGCGACGACCAAAGATGTGAAAGACAGGATATAAACGAGAAAAATAGCATGCTAAAATTAGGGGTATACATAATGCATGCCTTCGAACCGCTACATACGTGGAGGACTGCTCACAGCCCCTCCAGCTGGAGGCGAGAGGTTGTTACTCTGACTAAGCACCTTCAACCAACTGTCCCCAACCTCATTCCTCAGCGCTTCGATCTTGGCCCTAAACGCGTCGGCCTCAGAAGCGAAATGGAGCTCGTTCGAGTCTCCGTTGGACGGCTTAGCGAAACCGTTGGGCTTGCTTGGGCTGGAGGAGAGTGATGGAGGAGAACCTGATATCGGTGCTGCTGAGGGTTCGTACACAGACGCGCTAATGCGAGCTCGCCTTTTGTTGCCTCGGCTGGTAGAACCTGAGATTGTGGCCGAGGCTGACGCCTGGCGACCCCTTCCGTTTGGTGAACCCACGGAAATAGGAAGAGCACCAACCACGTCGCCTTCTTCCGCGAAGAGACCAGCCGTAGTCGACGTTCGACGCGGGGCGCGTCCAAGGGTAGCCGAGGTATAACTTTTGCTGGTACGGCGTTCCATTGTTGGAGAGTTGAGGACTTCGACGGCCTCGGGAGGATCGGCGAAGGGATCTTCCTCTTCGCTCGTTGCATTTGGTATTGCAGAAGGAGCGATTGGAGGGTTCTTCGCTGGTGACGCGGAAAGCGGTGACGCCCGGATGATACGAGCTGGCGACATTTCTCTGCTCGGGGTATCGGCAGCTTCTGCGAGTGCTCCGTCCTCGTCGAGATGGACTATCCTTGGTTGCTTTCTGCGTTTTGACTTCGGTGCTGTGTGGATGGTAGCGACCATGTAGGATGGGGTGGGAGATGAAGCTGAGGTTGAAGGGGCGCCACCGACAGCCGTGACTTGTGGGGATCCTTGGCTCGGAGTGGACGCGCCGTTGGGTGTCGGAGAACCGTATCCTGCTGCTGAAGCTGCGCGAGAATGGCCCCTAGAACGGACTGCAGCGACTTGCGGCGAAGAGATGACTGTGACCGGCTCGACCTTCGGCGTTCCCACAATGGCTTGAATCCGACCAGTCTCCAAGTACCCTGGTGCATACCCGTCGAGGAGGATGTTCTTTCGTTCTTTGGCAAAGAACGCGAAACAGTTGACCCTCCAGTCCTCCTCTAGCGTCGTTAACGGATTCCCCCCAACCCAGACCTCCGCTACGTCAGGCAACGTCGCCAATCTCCCTACTTCCGCGCTCTCCTCGACGCGATTGTTGCGAAGGTCTACTCTTTGGAGTCCTACAAGCCGCTCGAGCCCACAAAGTGAGTCGATCCGGTTCCCTCCAAGGTTGAGCGTCAGGACTTGGCCGAGTTGCGTGTATATCCCCAGGACGGATTCGATCATGTTGCCCGACAAGTTTAGCGAGGTTAAGCGATGAAGTTCGCCGAGGCCAGCAGGTACGGAAACGAGAAGGTTGTTGGAGAGATCGAGGTGGGTAACTGAGGTGAGGTAGGGTACAACCTCCGATGGGAAGAACGTCAGGCTGTTGTCGGCGAGGTTGAGGTATCGTATGCACCACCATTTCGATGTTGACAGTTTTGGGAGGTCCGGGTTGTGGTCGGAGGAAGACGATGAGAACGGAGGAGTGGGAGGTGCATCGCCTTGAGGGGATGGCGGGTCTTTGGCATCTTCTTCAGATTCTGGGATCACGGGGGTACGACGTAAGCTCGACTGCCACGACGGTTGGCGAGAACGAACTTGGGACGGACGTCGGCTAAGGGGTTTCCACTGTATCGGGGCCAAGTCTCCCCTTTTCCTTCGGCCTTCGTCATCCGCGACAGCATCGACTACCAAGTGTGTTACGTCTTCAACGCCGCTACGGTGGATGGTCAAGCTCCGTATCGCTTCCGACAGCCTATCCCATCCGAGTAATGTCCGCGGATCAACGTCTTCTAGCGTGAGCGTTTGCAAATTCTTGAACGCGTCTAACGGCAAGGCGTGTCGCTCCAGTTCTCGTCCTGGTGGATTCGTGAGATGGAGGGCGGGCAGTTTCGTGAAAGAGCTGTAGAGGTATTTGAGCTCGACGTCGATTGGCGTTGGTTTCGTCCACCATGATGAAGGCGTGAGGGAAAGATTGGAGACGAATGATGATATTGACTGGGCGTCGGACACGTCTTTCTTTGGCAGCAGCTGGGAAGGTCGAGGATTCTCGATTGGAATGTCGAGGTTGCCGACGTTGATGCCAACTCCTTCGATTCTGGTGAGCAGGTAAGACAGTTGTGACCGGGTGAGCTTGAGGGTGACGGGGGCTTGGGGGGATGTCACCCATGAGAGCGGGTTGAGAGCGTTGGGGCGGGGTGCTCTGACGCCTGCCAATCTCGGTTCGTTGGTTCGAATCCAAACCGCCGTGCGCCGAACGTACTCGTCGTCGAGCTGCAGGCCGTCCAACGTCAGCACATGGCCACTAATATGGGGAGTGTTCATCTTACTGCTTCGGTCATCGTCGAGATTGGGCTTGACGGCGTTTGGTGAGGGAGGAGTGGAGAGAGAGAGATTACAGGGGTCGCACCTGCTTGGTGGAATTTGTCCAAGTTAAAAGAGTCGACGCTCTTCACCCTCCTGGCCTCCTCGAGGCCTCCTCCACCCTCTCCAGAGTCTCCCAGCCTTCTGCACGCTTAGGACGCGCACCACCATGTCTTCATATTAATCCGGATGTGCTCGCTTCACGACCGATAGTGACGTTCTTACGGAGGGGTTGCCCAAAAGGTGGACTGTTGCTTTACTTGCCTTGACTTTCAGTCTGGGGCCAGAGGTAATATTTCCGAATTTCATCGCAACCAGTCCATACGCGACACACGGTCAACGGAAGCTTAGATATAATCTCGTCGGCCCAGCAGACGCTATTCTGTCGCAAGGGCGATTATCAGTCGGTCAATAGAGATCAATGCAGTCTATTCGGGATTTCAGGTGCAATCAACCCCACCCAGTGTGCTCCGAGGTGGAATCTTGTGTTGTGGCAGGCTCTGTTTACCATCACCAAGTCGATTCCGAGCTGGGTCCCGTCGTTCTTTCACATGACAGACAGGAGAGTACCATTCCGGACATCATGGGGGTTGCGTCGTGGTGATAAAGAGTCTAGAAACTTGCGCGGCTGTATGTTGTGACATTCATTGGCAGAGATTTTGCTCGCTTAGTCGGTCCCGGTGCTCATAATCGACATGGGGCGAAGTTTAATAGCGTGCAGGGAGGAGCTAGAAGAATGCGAGCGTGGCGAACACCGGTTCCTTCCACACATGCGTGCTGTGTGCTGGGAGAATGTCCACACTAGACTCTGGTAAGATGGTCTGTGCATTCCCTTCGCCAACCAACGCTGCGCGCAGGTCGGGACGATCACATCCTGCGCGAGCCCCTCTTCAATCGAAACATTTTCAGTGAGGATCACGCTCTTCAGTAGGCCAGGCCTTTCGAGCTCCGGTGAATGGGGTATGACGTCCTGTTGCATGGCCGTTTTGAACGACGCGTTCGTGTTCTAGTCGGTTGGCGGGACTAGCAAAAACGGCGCTACAAGTACCGGTTTCATCCTCGGGGAGTAGCGGGTTTCGGTAATGTGGGCGTGATTCGTGTAGGTTTGGTTTTGGAGGCGTTGGATGTTCCCTCATTACGCTCAGATGCACCGAAGTTGAAGTGATTGTCGCTTTTCCCAGAAAGACAAATAAGAGGATCTATTACGAAGGCTGATCGACACGAAAGCTGATCAATGACCATGCTGGTCTGAATGGCCGCCATGGCCATGGGCCTCCCACGGATGAGCTCCCTACGAACGAAATGAAAGTCAGCTGAGAAGCGAACTTCTCACAGCAAAGTCGGGTGTAAGCCTCACCAGGAGTTTCGCTCCATCCTGTCTGGTACCAACAAGCAAGATAAGTATCTTTATGCGTTTGGACTACAGAAAACTCTCTTACCGAGCTCGGTAGAAGATGAAGAACCACATCGTGGCACCCAATCCCTTTGCTAGGAAGGTATGGAATCTTGATGGTCCGTGTGGGTGGAAGCCGGGTTGATAGCCTACTAGTTTGTCAGTAACATGGACCCAGGCTTGGCCTGCTGAAGGCTCACCTGCGTGAGCCATGGGGAGAGATTTGACGAGGTTGAAGTTACGACTACTCCCGATGCTGGGAAATGTAGAGTTTGGAGCGGCGATCTTGTGAGAAGTCACCCAGGCAGATTTGTTTTCCGTCCACAACCCAACGCTTCCCTCACCCCCCGCTTCGCCCCACCATGGATCCTCCCGGCGGCTTCGGCGTTCTCAGACGAAAACGACATGAAGAGGATCCCTTTGTGACTTTCTCTATTCCAGACCGGAAGCTCACGTTCGATCGGCTCTTCGAAGGTATTCCGCGCTTCATTGTAATTTAGCCCGCGGGATGTCTGATTGGCTTCAAATACCCATCAGCTGACTCGCTAGAGGAGTTCAAAGCTTCCATACAGTCAAGGGCTAAGCTAGGGTCGGACGTTCGGTATGATTTAATCCACACACGTGATGGAGATGAGGTGTCCATTGAAGATGGTGAACCCGCATGGGCGATTACTCCATGAGTCGCCGCTCATCTCACCTCGGGCACCTGTTTTAGATCAAGACTTCAAGGCTTTTGCAGCATCGACGCGCTACTATCACCATTCCAGAGTCCGTGTCCAAATAACCTCGGGTTCGACAAATTTCACCTCCACCGTACCAATGTCAGTTGGAGGCTCTGTGACCGCTGCATCGGATGATAACGCTTTAGAGGTGAGTATTATGTTGCCATACCCGATATACTCTGAACCTAATGCGGTTGACCCCCCATTTAGGGTGGTCCGCCAGCCAAGAAGCGGCGGATAGAAGGGCCCAAGGCTTCTCTCGAATTAGCAACTAACCCCGCTGCTCCCGCACCGAGCACGGACGCAGCTCCGGCTCCTGCTCAGGAGAAGCCGAAACCAAAACGCAAACCAGCCTCGAAGGCTGCCCAAGTCCCGAAGCCACCTGCTGCCGACCCACCAGCTCCGGCGCCTGCGGAATCTGGTGCAACAGGTGGAGATGCCGCTGCCCCGGCGCCTGCGCCCGCACCGAAGAGATCGAGAAAGAAGGCGGATGCGACCGCCACCAAGGACGCCGAAGCACCAGCTCGCGTAGATGGGGAACCGACTCCGGCGACCGGAGAGTCGACAACTGAAGGCGTAGAGGGAGTGAAAGTAGGACCCCCAGCCAAGAAGCCGCGAAAATCGACCGCAAAAAAGGCGGCTCCGGAATCTACAACTAATCCTCCCCCACCTGCTACCGAAACTCCGCCCGCCGCACCTAAAGGGAAGTCGTCCAGTGCGAATACCAAGAAGGCAGCTCCTAAAACACCTGCAACGCTCCCATCTCCTACCCCGTCCCCTGCGCCCGATGATGCTGAAGACCCCGAATTTGACACCTCCAACCAAAACGAACCAGAGAAAGCAGCGAAAAAGAAACCGGCGCCTGCTACCGCACGGGCTCGTTCAGCATCTTCTGCTAGCAACA
>WSUI01000879.1:0-14838 GCA_019633595.1 Tulasnella sp. UAMH 9824
TCTTGACCAGTTTTTCATTTGCCGTTTCTTGTTGGGTTTTAGTGTGTATATGAACACTTCTACCAATTTCACCCATTTTTGTGATCTGATCCGCCCGTGTGCCAGTGCTTCTTCTACCCGATCCTGATTTGGCCCCACGCTTTCGTAACCGTCGACGCGTCGGTAACTCTGGACAAGGAAAACAATGGTCCCACTAGCGCGAAGGCCGCATTAAAATTCTGATCTCTATCTTTGTTCAAACTTCACATTATGCCAGGCCAAATGAAGAAGATATTCTCAGAGAGCCCAGGCAGAGATAGAGGTGTATGGAAGGGAGAATCGGTCGGGGAAAGGGTCTTAATCCCTACGTGGCGTGCTTGCGGAACCCCAAATGGGCGTAATGCTGACGGGTCCACTCGACTCTGCTCACCAAACCTGCTCCATTCTCTGTGCAATGTAATGCCCACAGTCTTATATTCAGCATTAATTCAGTTCACCAGGCATAAGGAGTGTAACGGCACCATCGTATTTCTGTATTTGTCTGTCGGCTCGTAAAATTGTGGACACACGGGTGAGTGTAGTGCCTGAGAGAACGGAAAGCTGAATAAGGAAAGTGGGCAGCATCGCGTGGCGAATACAAAATCCTTTGTCAACCTATCAAGGCTCCCATATCACTCCGTACCAGACTCTCTTCGAGAGGTGCTCTACCCCGTCTTGCAAGAGTAGAGGTTGGTTATGCCTGATGGCAGAGACCCATGTCCTCGCCAGCACACCCTGCTTCTGTCCTAGAACGAACGATCAGCTAGCTGCGTCTCAACCGCTTTTGTCCGGGTTCAAGTACAACACCATATTCTTTCCATCTGCCAAGCATCACCTACACCACCATTCAGGACTGACAAACCATCATCAGTCACTGTGACAAAACATCAGTATCGACTAATGCTTGTGTTTGTATTACTGGTGACAAAGCGCGAGGTGAAACACTCAACATGGTGGCAGTCAACGTTGGTTAACCCGTCCGGGGAGATACGCATCCAGAGCAGTATCTCGTGGCAGAGGCCCGTAGAGCTTGTGGTTTCTATGCTATTACAACGAAAGATTATTGACAAGTGAGACCAAGGAAGACTTTGCAGTGGAAGCCGCACGGTTGGAGGTGTTGAACAAGCAAACCAAGGCGCGCTATGAGACGGTGAGTGATGTCATCAGTTCGCAAAGAATCGTCAACGACAAGGATTCAACAGCGTTACAAGGAGAGTGTGTTCCTAAATGCAGATCATTGGGAGTTATGAAAGGTTGCGTTTGTCCTTGTAAGGATCCATGCAGCCGATGATTGGTCGTTCTGAATGATCACACAGATCGTGAGCCGTAGACGCTGCCCGGGGGGGGGGTGAAATAACAGGGGGTGGGATACGGGTTGGCAAACAACCGGCAAGGAGTCGAGCCCCGGGCGTGATGTTAGATTTATCGACCCTGATGTCGTAGTTCGAGCGGCACACTTAATACTTTCTTGTATACGGAAAGATTGGCAAACTACTGACCAGTTCGCTCTCTTGGACTGCCAACAGGAGACTGGGAAAACTACCATGCCAACCCGTACGTTTAAGAGTAAATTTCGCTACTCTCTCGCCCTTTTACTCACTGCTTCTTATGTGCGCCAGATTTGGTCATTGATATATGCTCTCTCGCTTTCTCAGGACTGGTGCAGGACATTCTCACCGACGTTGCGCTCAAATTTCGCTTCTCCCTACCGATACTATTGAAGATGCGGAAGTAATAAGTTTTAGTGACAGCATAGAGGTAGATAATCCAGTCAGAACTAGTCCCACCGGTAGTGGTACAGGAACCGGGGGCACCTAGCGAGGGTCCGGTAGTGTGAGCGAGATGGAATCGGAAGTGGACGGCTAAAGCTTGGAGGACCTGGGAATGACGAATGACGTTGCGGTATACATTCACGGTGACCTCGACTTTGGAGAGGAGGATTGGATTGGAGACTTCGATTATGGACACTGACTGTAAGAAGAGAACAATTTGATTGAATGCAATAAGTGGTCCCACTATGTCTGTATCACTCTGACGACTCAATTCCAAGGGTATATTATACATCCAACAGCTTGGGATCGTCCTAGACTTCCATACAAGAGTCAGACCAGTCAGTGATGCGCTGGGAATCCAGCTTCCAGACTGGCGGGGCTTATAAGTGCTGGCCAGGGCTTACGACGTGATGCCTCTGTGTCCGTTTCTCGTTCGACGAGAGGGTTCGGTTGTCGCTGCCTCGATCTTCTAACGTCTCGATATGGGGGCTGCTTTGCTGACCCTCCCACCACGTTCACCCACCATCCAGCGTCTCCAAGGAGAAGACAAGCTACCGACTCAATTGAAGCAGCTTTTCAGACAACATAAAATGACATAGTAACCGTGAACATATATTTGCAGCAATTCCGAGTACCATACAAGACATTAAACGAAGCATTCATAGCATTATTCTGCTCACGGGGAAGGTACCCCAAACCGTGGAATCTGACAACCGCTTTTGGGCCGGGTCTCCAGTGGCTTGAGCTCCAAAATAAACTATAAAGAAAGTTGCAGATTGCCTAAGGTTCTGTACGCTTCATCCCGGGCTCCTCGTCCTCCAACTTCTTGCGAAATACTCCTCTGAGTGTGGAAATTCTAGTCCTGTGTGAAGCCTTCGCGCCCTTTCAAAGCATCAACGGTCAGCTTTGTTCTTGTGAATGGTCAAATAGCTTACCAAACAAAACCGTGAAGAAAGATCGACCAAAAATCAAAAAGAAAAGGCCGTCCAAGATTGTGTACAGACCACCTTTTTCGAGTGATCAGGCCTTACTCGAGAATTGTTGGGCATAGTCTCTATGATCACGCACCAGTAGCTGAGAGTCCCGAGAGAATAGTGTGCTCCAAGTACTCCACAATGTATTCAGGACCGTCGGCCTCGGGCTCGGATTGGAAGCTTAATGTCGTAATCGATGGGCTGCGAGAAGGCTCATCTGAGACCATTGTACCTAGTAATCAAAGCATAGAACGACCGAATTCGTCAAGTCAATCCCATTAGAATCTCTGTGGGGAGGGGACTCACGAATCAGATACATCATGTCAATATTTGACCCCTGGTAAGCTGAAGGTAAGTCGACAAAGAAGTAACAAAGTAATATATAATTGAGAGAACGGACCAGGCTGGAAATTCCGATGAGATCGAGTGGGCCATTCCGGTTGTTAGAAACTATCTTCCGGCTGATACTCAGTCTGGTAGCCTGTCCTGGAGGAATATAGAACCCCTCGCTACTGAACATATTCTGTTTAAATTTTGCTATCTGCTTGGGTAAGTCCCATCCCGGCCCCTGCACGTCGCGCACTCCCCAACTCCGGAGCCATGGCCCAGTAGAATTCCAAAGGATGGAGATATAGGGAGGTTGATGTGCTGTAGACAGGAGTTCTTGAGGGACAGGGTATAAATCGCCTAGTGTTCAGGCAGCAGGTTCGAAAGTCTGATATGATATTTTGACGCACCCCAAAATCCCACACAATCCCAATTTGCTGTCAATATCAGGTAGAGATGTCCATCCTCGAGTGAACCTAGGCTCGAATAGCACGATGTACTACAAGGAATTACTCGGCCTTCTGCCGTCAGCCATTGCTTGGAGGCTTCTAGCGAATTTAGCCTCACCTTCACCAGATGAAGACTGGCCGATTACGTTAACTTTAGGCCAGCTGGGTAGGTTGTCGCAGCTCTCTATCGCAAAGTCCTCGGTCCTAGTGGAATTTAACGGGGGAAGTTGTGAACCGGTTAAATTCTGGATGTCAGACTGAAACGATTGTTAGGCCGCTTCATATAGACACAACGCGTGTTGCACCCACAAGATAACCAGAAACATGCCGCCCATAAAAGATCATGTAGGGAGCCTGCGACATGCGTTTTGTCGGGAGTCCCATCGGATCGTAGAACTGAGTGTAAGGATTTATCACGCAGGCATTTATGCCGTACCCAATGAGTACGATCCCAAAGAGCAGGGCCACCCCTCCTCTGAGTAGGCAACGGGAGTAGCGCTCGGACCCGAATCTTCGAAAAACCGTTGATTTGAATAGCCAATTCCCGAGGCGTTTCTTAGCGTCGCCGAGCTTCCGCGGAGTTCCAAATAGGAAGCGGGGAAACGAGGGAAATTTATCAGGCTTCGCCCCCGTATGTTCTGGCAGCCACGGGAGGTCTTCTGCATGCCAGATCCATATCATTGGGTGCTCACTCCGACTGTTCCAAGCGCTGTTAAATAAAGCGCCAAACCAGAAAAACGATAGTCCACAGTCAATGGCTAGCGTTGCCAGCTTCGCAGTATGCGAGACTGTGATGGGGCCCGATTTCGGAACATATTGGTAATATTTGGGCCCCATCGCGATCATAGCTGCCATGCAAGGTTAACCAGCTCCATTGGAGACTGCGGCGGTCGATCACTCACCAATGTCAAACCCCGATACTCCAAGCAACCAAGTGACTTCAAACCAAGTCTGAGACACAAGATTTCCCTCTAAAACGAGTCCAATAACGGAACTAGCGAGGAAGCGAGACTGCAGTCAGGGCTTTGTGTTGGTTGCTGGCTTGTCGCACGGTGCTTACAAGGATAGGAGGCCACCAGAAATAAAAACGTATGTCCAGAAAAGACGGAACTCCAGTACCCCAAGCTCCCAAATTCGTTCCCGATCTGCAAGTCCGGATCTCGTCATATGTTTGCAATCTGCTGTTGGAACGACTTACCAACATCATATAAAACGTTATTGATCGACTCGGAGAGGATGGAAATCCACGCTAGAAGACATACTGTATTGACGAGAATTTTGCTACAGATTACGCGTGTGCGAGTTTTTCCTAAAGTCTTACTACTCGCCCTGTACGGTTGAAGTTGGGTATCAGGACGATTGTTTTCTCCTAGCGCAAGATACCATACCACTCTTTGAACCATTCCCCGACCTTAGTGACCCGGCGTGTAGGTGGCGTTGTTTCCAGTACTGGGGTGGTAGGGCGTGAGTCGAGAAGCGGTTGGTGATTAGTCATTGGCGTAACGCTGGCAGCCCCTGCCTTGAACCGATATCGGTTGGGTTTTTGGAGCGGGAAGAGTATTGAAGTCGATCTTATATAAAGCACAGACCTGACTCAATAGCCTCATCCTACAACGAGGCACACGGAACCCCCGACGTAACATTTGCGAGGTGGAGCCCGCTCAGAGTTGGCGGCCTTCTATCGGCGAGACAACAACCTTCGACCCCGTTTGTCGAACGTGTATGCTGCGGAAGTTGATGTTCTATTTCTTTTGAGAATCAGTGAGTTCTAGAGTGGTGGCTGTGACAAGGCCGCAGCCTAGTACAACCACCAATCAAACTAGCCAAGTCGCTTCGGGGCTTTCTACAACACTCGCCAAGATAATCTTACTCATTGCTAGGCACTGTCATGAAGCCAAATCATACTGGTTCTGGGTCCTGTGGGATCCGGTGCAATATGTGTGTCAATCTCGCAGGGACAGCCACCATCCGGAAGCCTGCAAACCACCCCCGGCCCAAGAGCCAAGTGTTTTCTGTTCCCGCTCAACTTCAGCGCACGTCCCACCACTGATAATGCGATACTGAGCGTAAGACTCGCTGAGAGACAGAATTTTGAAAAATAAAAGAGATTGGCTCTCGAATTCCATAGCTACCGAGTTCAGAATTGATCGGAAGGGGCCCGAACCCAGCAGGCCATCAAGCCTACCTTTCGATGCACCGCTCGCTACTACGATGGCTGAATATTATGCTCTGAAGTCAAGTGTCCGCCTTTTCTTATTCCTACGTTTTGATTGCTTGTAGGGGGGAGACTGTACGGGGGTAGGCAGCCCTATTGGCCAGTCTCACCAAGGCTGCCTTTCCAGTTGCCCGCAGTCACCTTCTATGAGGGTTTGACTTGTCGCATTTCTATCCGATGACTACGCGTCGGAGGATACCAACATCCGATATTTCATGTACAGCCGTTCCCTAAAAAAATTGGGAGACCCTTTCTCTTGTTCCCGGGCCCCCGCGCGGTGTGACGGATGTACAGCCGTTCCCTCTTGTTCCCCGCGGTCACGCGTGTCGCACTTAGCGTTCAATGCATCTCACCCAAACGGGGTGCACCGAGTTTCTCTAAGGTCTCCCTATCTCACTAATGAAATGCGAGCAAACGCTATCCGGCGGAGACACAAAAGAAGGCAGAGGCGCTGAAGAGGTAGCATCGTTGACTGTGTGGTTGCGGAATCTCACTGAACCCAATCTGCCCACCCAGATATCCGGATGCGGACGCTCTCGTCTCCATCCCTTCCCCCGCCTCCCCTCCGGTCTATGCGGTGGTCGTCTTCCTGTTTTTGTTTTCTTTTTGAGGTGTTGGTGCATCACATGACGCGAGCCGCGGCTTATCTGTGGCCGCTTACTCAGCGAACGAGGTTCAAGCGGAGTTTCGAATTGGGTTCAGTCGGAATCTCCACCATCTAACGGACGCTATGCCAACCATCAGTCAAGTTTCAAACCCCCAACACGATCGCAGTGGCCGACCCCCTCCTCGACCCATACGACGCCGACCATATCGAATCACTGGTAGAGAAAAGAAACCAATCTACTCGAGCGAAATAAAAATACAATCATCTCTCGTCACCCAACGCGAAGGTTATGCCTCCTCGCGTCCGAAACGGAGAAGGACGACGGCGGGGACTACGACGACGACGGCGACCAGACGACCAAGCTGCCCGAGAGCCCCTCGCATTCGAGCGTGTACCTGAGGGAGCGGCTGGAGAATGTCCTCAAGGTGAACGACGCGTATTTGTAGTTGGCTGCGGCGGATAAAGCGGCGAGGAGGAGCTCGACGATGCCCGCTCCGACGGTGGTTCCCCCTCCTCTTGCGCCCGTTCCGGCTTCCACGGCAGTTGACAAGACTCCCGTCCTTGGTTCCCCAGCGGAAGTCACCTCGACCAGGGCGAGCAAGGCGGATTCATTGAGGACCGTGTCGGTGACCTCTAGCCGCAGCGGTGCATCGAGCGTGAGCGTTGGCAACATCAACGTCGCGTACGTCTCTTCGACCAGCGGGCCACCGCGTCTGCCCCTCCCGCCTTCTCCCGTCGCCGTTCCCGGTAGCGTCGGGCCCATCTCCCCGACTACCTCGAGCCCTCTGGTTCCAACTACGTCTCCGACCTCGGCGATCCAACCTGCCACCAGCCCTTAAGCTCAGATCACCACCTTGACCTACGCCTTGCACACCCAGTGCAACCGCTACGAAGCCCTCTCGAACCACCTGTGCCAGCAACAAGCCACCTGGGACGACCAACGAGCCGCCTACGAAACCAGGCTGTCCGAAATCGAGCGTGAAAAAGTCGATCTGTTGGCCGAGAGGGAGCGGTTCGCCAAGAGGCTGCAGGAGCTGGAGAAGGTGTTGGCCGAGAGGGATCATCGCATCTCACAGTAGGAATCGGAGAAGTTCGCCTGGGAGAGAGAGAGGAAGGGACTTCGGTGGCTCGTCACGTCTGGAAGGATGGGTGCTTCCGCTGGATCAAGGCCCATGTCGAGGTCGGGTTCGATGTCAAAGGAAGCGGAGGAGATGAAGCCCACGGATTCCGAGGCTACTATCGTCTCGACTGAGGATTTCGTCGACGAATCTCCTGCGAATGCTGAACCAAAGGCAGTCGTTGAGGACGTAAAGGATCACATTCTCGACGCCGAGTCGGTCCCCGCCTCTGGCTCCGATCAGACTCTTCGCATCGACGTTACCGAGGTCACCCCTACGCCACGCAGGAGCAACAACTCCTCAAGCACCGCAGCCTCTAGCCCCTTTTCGGTGATCTCTCAAATGTCCGCTGCCTCATCCCGAACTTCGTTGGGCGACGGTCTTTTGCATCCGCGGATCACCACCACCCCTGGTCCTTCGTCCAACAAGATGAAGAGGCACTCGATGTACGAGGCTGCGACGATCGTTACTCCAACCTCGGTCTCTCGCCGCCCACTGTCGGCTGCTCTTGAGGATATGGTGAGTTCTTGCCGCGTTGTGTTTCTGTATGCGGGCGTAAGCTAACGTTTTGTATCCTTTCTAGCTCCAGAAGCTCCGCAGCCTCGGTGAAGAGGAGAAGGATTCCGGCCACGAAGAATCCTCGCCCAAGAAGTCTGCCAAGAAGCAATCGTCTACTGAAATGACGACTTCGCGGTCGACTCCACTCCTCTCTGTGACCCCCAATGACGAGCAACTGGCCGAAGAGGCCACCTCTGCATTCTGAAATTCCGAGCAAAACTCGCCAACGTCGCTAAATTTCTTTATATTGCTTTCTGGTTCGAACCTGTTTCTACCCCTTTCTTTCCTTTTTTGGCTACTAGTATTTACTGTCCTTTCCTTCCTTTCCTTCTCGTGCAAATTTCTCTTTTGGGCCTTCTTATTTTTCCTCTTTCTCCCCCTTCATTCTCTCCAATTGCATACCGTTTTTGATTCGAGACTGTTACAGCTCTGTAGCGTAGGTAAAAAGTTCGTTCGCGTCTTTATTCTCTTGACCAGTTTTCCTTTTGCCGTTCCTTGTTGGGTTTTAGTGTGTATATGAACACTTCTACCAATTTCACCCATTTTTGTGATCTGATCCGCCCGTGTGCTTCTTCGAGGTACCCGATCATGATTTGGCTCCGCCCTCTTAATCATGACCGTCGAGAACTCAGGTCAAGGACCCCACCGGCATTAAGGCGCGTCCAACGGACCTCATGCCCCTTCACTTTTTGCCAAGGGTAGAAGAGATCGATCCTCCGAGGGTCGTGTCTCGCCGATGCATCCGAAAGCGATCAACTCGCAGCGTCTCGACTCCTCTCGCTTGGCTTAAGTACAATGACCCGAGGACCTCTTCGAGAGAGGGCAAAACGCGGGGATCAAAGTCTGCCTGGCTCCGAGAGACGTTCAGGATACCCGTGTTTGTGGCTTCAAACATTTTAGCCTTACGCGCCATTCTGCGACCCTGGCGGCCATTATGCAAAACTACCGGATGCACGCAAATCCGCTGTCACGACAAGCGCAGTTTTACTCATGATAGAATTCGACGTGATAAGGATGCCTTACCTCTCGGTCGCAGTCGCTCTCAGTCCTCCACGTTGCCGTGAACCCCATCTCCAGTGACCTCGGTGCCAAAATCTCCGCTCTCAAGAAAGCTGGAGAAGAGCTGCGACAGGCGACAACCACGAATGCAAAGGTCGACGCAATACTGAAATTTGGGACCGAATTGGATGCCGTTCGCCCTTTTGAACAAGAACAACTCAAATTTTGGACTCTTATCAGCTCATTCAGGCCTTGGGACTCGGGAGGAGGTCATAGACGTCTTGACCGAAGCTCCCGAATTAACCGATGACGAGCAGCCTGTTGAGTCTAAGAGCTTTTCGCTGAAGAAACGACTAACAGAACGGCTTTTTAGGAATGCGAGGTTATTCTCCGATTCCTTTGTGCTGTCTCCGCGGGCAAATTGGTCTCGGCATGTGAAACGTATCTTCGCGACCATTCTGCCACGGCCTATCTAAGTGCACGACTCCCGAAAATACTTCAGCACCAAACATGGCTCAGCATCAACACTAGACAATGGAAGAACGCCTTGCACTCGATGAGACAAACCACTCTTCACCTCATCCGTCTCGTACTTCTCTACGAGAAAAAATCGGCGAATACGCATGAAATGTGGGTCTTTAAACTAGCGCCTCCTGAGGAGACACACCCTGAAACGACCACATACTCTCCATACAGAGCGAGAAGGCTCGACCGTGATATGTACCTCTCGCTCATCTTCGCTCACGTTTTGGACCCTCATACATATATAGAGAAAAGAGGTGAAGAGTACCTCGCGGAGGTGGTCGAGGTGCTGATGGCTCTCAGTTTCGATAACCAGCCTTCAAAGCGAGCTGCCTCCTGGGCAGCTACAGAATTTGGACCATCACTCGTGTGCACCGGATTCCTCAAGTTCTCCCAGTCAATTCTTGAGAGCAAGCGGGAGTCCTATTTTCTAGCTCCTCTCGTCTTAGCAACGCACTTGCCGGCATCAGAGGACAATCACAGCTCTATGGTAGATCAGGAGCACGTGGCCCCCTTCTGTATCAACTTTTATTGGAGCATGGTCAAACAGTACAACACCATCGTTGGAATGGCAGTTATGAGGTTTAGCTCGATGGTCGCCAAATTTATCTATGCGTGAGTGCTGATTTTACTAAGCCTGAAGCTCCGAAGCTGATGTGTCTCTCAGAGTTTTGGGGGTCGTCGGGGATCCGCGAAGGCGCGCCGCCTTGATGCATGATCTTATTAAAGAGGCAGACTTCGTCATTTTATTGGGTCATATGTGGCTTCAATCGTGGGGATCCGATAATGGTAGGCCGCAAGGGTGTAGGTGGAACTAGTGTGTCACTGATTGAAATTGTCAGACACTTTGATAGCGACGCTCGCAAAGCAAACCGTTACCCTCACGGCCCAAGACCTTGCGGTGACACAGGAATATATCAAACCTACTTGTTTACACGTTCAGAAGTGCCTGGATTCCTGCGATCGCGTCGGGAGATCATCTACCGACGTCTCAACCCGAGCCTTAGATCAGTGGTCAGCGAACTTCGGGCACCATCTTGGTTGGACGGCTACATCGGATGCCTCCCTGCGAAGAAACGACCCTCGCGAAGACAAACTAGTTGGGTGTTCGTGGATTCGATGTCCATTGTATGGTGAACCCGGACGCCTACCGGCCAAGACTCCATTTCATCTGTCAAGGTGCCGCCAGTGCTCAAAGGTTAGTCCTTACCCTCCGCCGTTCCCCGGAGCTAAAGCGTGGCTAATCCGAGTGAAGGTACAATATTGCAGTCCCGCGTGTCAGAAATCGTGAGTATTTTTATGTTTAGCTCGGATTGCTTGCTCATTTCGCTTTGCGCTCCTAGGGATTGGTCTCTCGGTGATCATCGTAAGAAATGCGGCGAAAGGAAGGCCTCACACGTCCGCGACTTGACGTGGCGAAAGCCAATCTCCTCCTAAAAATAGTATGGTTGGGTTAGCGACCGGCGATCATACGTAAGATACCGACAGTGAAAGGAGATCTCGTCGCCGCGTCTAGACGTCTAGTGTCGGTCGGGTGATTTGGCTTGATCGATTTATCCAAACCCACGAGTGTAACGTGTTACGGTTCTATAGCGTAGGTAAAAGGAAAAGTTGTTTCGCGTCGTTATGTGTTCTCTTGCCTCGTTTTTTCTTTTGTCGCCGACGTCTCTTGGATTTTAGTGTGGAAATGAACACTTCGCCGCTCTGAGGTCTGGTCCGCCGCCGCATCTTGGAGATATCCAATCCCGATTTGGTCGCATCCTTTTTGCCGTCTACAACCCTTATCAAGAAATAAGTGACCCTTTTGGCGTTAATATCGCATTCTTCATCTTTGTCTCTCCGTCCAGTCTTCACTCTATGCTAAGGGAGGACGAGACGGATCTTCTGTGAGCTGCGTCTCGCCGAGAGATCAGCCCTGGAACAATTAGCTACCTAGCTGCGTCTCAGCCGCTTTACGTGATTCTGAGTATAATGGCCCAGAAACCTCTCCGATAGAGGAGAGAGGACAGGCAAAAGTCAGAATGCGGAGGGTCAAAGTCGAGCTGGCGCAGAGAGACACTCAAGTCGCCCGCGTTTGTGGCTTGAACAACCTTGCATTACAATTCTGCGACCCTTGCGCCCCATACCTAATATACACCCATCCGCGAATCCTCTGCCACGAATCCAACCTGATAAAGATAACTCAACTCGCGGCCTCGGTTGCCCTCGATTCCCCAACGTTGCCATGGACGCGCTCTCTTCCATCTCGAGCGATCTCGCTGCCAAAGTCTCCTCTCTGAAGAAAGCTGCAGGAGACCTGCGACAGGCAACAACGACGAATGCAAAGATCGAGGCAATAATCAACTTTGGGCCCACATTAGATGCTATCTACGGATCTGAGGAAGCTCAAAATTTAGCTTGGTCCTATATTCGCTCCCTCAGACTCTGGGAGGGGCTCATCGACGTCCTGACCGAAGCTCCGGACATAACCGATCACAGGCAACATGTTGAGTCCCTAACAAATTTTTACAATTCTTAGTGACTAGCTAACCGTTTCAATATCTTAGAAAAATGAGGTTATGATTCGGTGGCTTTGTGCTACCTATGCAGGCAAACTGGTCTTGGCGTGCCAAAAGTGTGCCAACGATCCCTCTGCCACGGCCTATCTCCGAACCCAACTCCCGAAGATACTTCAACACCAAGCATGGCTCAGTATTAACACCAGACGATGGAAGGACACCTTGTATAAGATGAGACAAAGTATCTTACACCTCCTCTGTCTTGTATTTTGCGGCGACCAAGATTTGGGAGAAAACAAGCATGAAATGTAAGGCTTTTACGAATGATATGGAGACGCACCGCTGACATCTCCCAATCCCACGCAGAGCAAAAGGACTCGACCGCGAAATGTATCTCTCGCTCGTGTTCTCTCATGTTTTGGACCCCCACACGTACACGCTCGAGACAATATGGGATGGCGACCTTAAAGATATGGTCGTGGTGCTGATGGCTTTGTGTTTTGATAACCAACTCTCAGGGCGGGCTGCCTCATGGGCAGTTACAAGATTTGGACCCTCATTGGTGTGTTCCGGATTCTTCAAATTTTCACAATTGATTATCAAGAGCGCGCGGGAAGACTTCTTTTTGGCTCCCCTCGCCCTAGGGGCGCACTTGCTCGCTTCGACGGATAATCACAACTACATGGTAGATAAGCAGAATATGACCCTCTTCTGTATGGATATGTATTGGAGCGTGGCCAAACGGGACCCAACGATCGAAGGAACGGCAGTTGCGGAGTATTCCTCAATGATCGCCTACTTCATCCACGCGTAAGTATTGATTTTCTTAAGTCTGGAGCTTCGAAGTTAATGTGCTTTCCAGAGTTCTGGACGTCGTCAAGGACCCTCCAAGGCGGAACGCAATGATGCGTGATTTCATTAAAGAGGCAGACCTCGTCATTTGTTGGGTCGAATGTGGCTTCATTCATGGGGATCCTTTGACGGTGGGCGCCAACATAGGTGGAGGCGGACGTGTCGTTGACTGGGATTGCAACCTGTCAGATATTTGGATCGCGACAATTGGAAAGCGCATCGCGATCTTTGCGGTCGAAGACCCTATGCTGACACAGGAATACATCAAACCTGCCTGGGCACACGTTCAGAGATGCTTGGAATCTTGTGATCGCATCAAGAACTCTTCTGGAAAGCCTTCTACCCGAGCCTTAGACCGATGGACGGCACACTTTAGCCGTCATCTTGGTTGGGTGGCTGCATCAGACTCCTTCCTTCAAACAGATGACCTTGGTGAAGTCGAACTGGTTGGATGTTCGTGGATGAGGTGTCCGTTGTACGGTGAGCCAGGACTTCTGCCAGCTAGGACTCCACTTCGTATGTCGAGGTGTCGTCAGTGCTCAAAGGTAAGTCTTGGCTTCATACTATTCCCCGGAGTAAAGGCGTTGCTAATACAAGAAAAGGTGCAATACTGCAGTCTTGCGTGTCAAACGACGTGAGTCTTCTGGTGTTTAGCTCGGAATGTTCGCTGAAGCCTCTCTCTGCTCCCAGGGATTGGTCTCTCGGTGACCATCGTAACAAATGCGGCGAAAGGAAGACTTCATAAATGCGCGACTTGACGTTATGGAAACCGATCTCCTGAAAACGGTATAGTCGATTTAGCGACCGCCGATCATACAGACGACACCGGCAGTGAAAGGAGGTCTCGTCACCGCGTCTAGTGTCAGCAGGATAATTTGGCTTGATTCATCTTCAAACCGATGACTGTAACGTGTTACGGAGATGTAGCGTGGTAAAAAAAGAAAAGTACGGTCGCATCGCTGTGTATTCTCTTGACTTGTTTTTGCTTTTCTCGGCGGCGTCTCTTGGTGGATTTTAATGTGAAATGAACTTTTCTACCAGTTTCGCCACTTTGGGGTTTGATCCGCCGGCGCGTCTTCGAGATATCCGATCCGATTCGGCTGCATCCTTTTGGCCGGCTACGACGTTCATCAAGGAAAATAAGTGACCCTTTTGACGTTAATATCGCATTCCTCATCTTTATCTCTTTGTCTCCGCTTCATTTATGCCAAGGGAGGACTAACGATGGAGATCTGCAAACCGTCTGCACCCTATGAAGGACGTTTGGATTGTCGGATACTGTCAGAGTTCGGGGCAGCGGTTCACAGTGAGGCAGATCGTTATGACTAGACGAGATGGTAACCGGTACGGCTCCGGCGTTGCGCCGGGTTGGACTTTGAAGAGTTGGAACCCGAGGTGTCATTATGCCAAGACGGGACTAGCAAGGTGAGATTTGCCGAGGTTTTTGCTCACTAAGACACGCACTCTGCAACCACCAAGAGGAACCTTCCGTGGTCCCATTCTACTGTCTGAACCGGCTGTGAATGTGGTGTTATGGTTTATCCGAGGTAACGCAGATGAGGTATGGTCCTCGGTTGTGTCTAAAGTGACCGCTACTCGTGAGACGCTTGGAATGCCGGGTGCACGCCCATGTCTGGCACAATATCTGACTTCAAAACAGTTTTATTTTTGTGAAATAGAGATTAACAATTTTTCGCTGTATTCGGCATCTTTATGCCTCCTCGACAAGCTTCTTGATATCAACAGGGGCCCCTCCGCTCGTTAACGCAGCTTGGATGAGCGCTACATCCCGAATCGCACCTCTCGGCTCCCCTATACTGACAGCGTTCTGCTCTCCGTTCAGAACAGCCTCAACGAACCACTCAATCTCATTCTCTATTCCCTGCACTTTATAGAATTGCTTCTCCTCCTTGGGATCCTTCGCTCCGA
>WSUI01000088.1:0-66691 GCA_019633595.1 Tulasnella sp. UAMH 9824
CGCCCCCCCCGCCCGTGTGCTGCGGCGGCGCCCCGCCCGGCGGCCCAACCGCCCGCGCCCCGCCGGCCCGCCGCGGGGCGGGGGGGGGGGGGGGGGGGGGGGGGTGGGGGTGGACTACCAGCCGAGTTGTCTCCTATCTCCTTGGGACTCGTGTCGGACAGTTCGGAAGGTGGCGGGGGTGGTGGTGGAGGCGGTCTCATGGGCTGGATGCCCCCTATCGAGGCCAAAGCGCTCATAGCTCCTGTTGGAGGTGGCGGAGGAGGGGGAGGGGGTGGAGGCCCAGGCGATGGGGCGGGTGCCGTAGAGGGGCCCTGAGCATCCGTAGAATCAGCCGTTGAGCGAGTTCGGGGAGGTGGCGGAGGTGGGGCTACGCGAGCTTTGAAAGCCTTCTCATCCGAGTATTTCGACTGAACCTCTTTCAAAGCAGCAAGCTCCAATTTTAAACCCTCAATATCCACCTTCAGCGCCTTTATTTCCTCGTCCTTCGTGGTAAGGCTTTGGATTGCTTGAGCCGCGATCTGTTGCGCGTCGACTTCCGAGTTTCGTTTTTCCGGTTCTGCACTGGAATGGAACCTAGAGTAAACAGATTCCAATGCGCGCTTCAAGTAGACAAGCTCTTTATTTCTGATAGATAGAGCGGCTTCGGCGTCGTTGAGCTGTAAACGGAACGGTGAGCAAAGTTGCGGGCCCCGATATGCGGAACAGACCTTGCTCTTCAGCTTTACGATCTCCTCGTTCAAGTTGCTGATCTTCTGCTTATCTCGCTCTCTTTTTGCTTTGTCGTCCTGTTTTAATGGAGATTTGATGCTGTGGACTTGGAGTCGAGAAAGGATCTTACCAAGTCACGCCCTTCCGCTGGGTTCTGTTGCTTCAGTTTTTCCATTTCCGCTTGCAACTGGATGACTTGTTTCTCCTTCTGTACGAGTCTCTGGACTACGCCGTGGAAGTTCTGAGAAGACTGCTCAGGTGTCAGGATTTGTTCCAGCTCTGTTGAAGAATTATTCGAACCTCGGATCGAATGGCGCTCCCTGTGGTTGCTCCTGGTCCTGAGGCTTGCAAGGAGCGAAGTGTAGTGATCTCTGCAACATGCGAGCGTAAATCTGACTGAAGTGATTCTCGCTGGAGAGAAGTGAGCTTTCGGCGTTTTAGACGTAATCTTGTGTGCCCCCGGTCATACCTCTTCAACAAGCTTATCGACTTTCTCCCGGAGGGCTTCCATTTCTTCCTCCAGTGCACCTGTACCATTTAATACAGCTGTTGTCTTTGTGACGCTGACGACTGACTGAATCGAAGTGCTGAATCGATCCAAGAACGCAACCCAGCTTTCGGGTCGGCTAAACCGCAATGTTTAAATCCCTCCACCCCGTTTTAGCAGAGTAGGCACCACTTACAAGTCGCGAAGATAGTTGAGTTCTGCTGCGAATCTCTCCAGTACGAATACAAGGTCCACCTTAAACTGTCTAGAAGAGAAAGGAGCACAATGAGCAACCATCTGCAAAAATTAAACCCTCCGGCTCACCTAGTGACATCCAACTCGAGTACCGTACAGCAACTTCGGATGATTCCAACAAGCAGCGGATTCAACTCATCGTCCCTTTTTGCAGACTTCAAGAGGTCTTCCAAAGCCGACCGAAGTTCTGGGTCATTCTCCGCGTCGCGTTCTTCGGTCATTTGCTGCATGGTAAGTCGGGTCCTCTCTCGCATATCCTCCTCGTCCTCAAACTTCTCTTCAGTATAGACATCGATTTGGGTCTGCAGCTTCTCCGGAGGATGGACGTATCGAAGGGCCTGGGTCGCTCAGGTATGAGCCACCGCAATGACAGGTTACGTTGGCAAATACGTACCACAATAGCTTCGTTCAACCCTCGCCTGCCAAGTTCTTCTCTGAGCATAATTCGGTCTTCAAGTGCTTCTGGACAGTTTGTCAACGCGTTGACTAGAGCCATATATGCTGCTCGAGTTTCCCAAATCCCATCATCCCCTTCGTCAGCGGAGGCGTCACTAGAGTATCCCTCATCCGCCTCAGGCAATTTGAGGCCATCAACGAGCTCCTGGAAACGGAAAGACTCATCAAAGACCACCCGATAGTCACTGAAAGCCGCGAGCACCAGCCGGTTCCCGAGTCCTCCACCCGAACCGTCGGCAGTAAGGGAGAGCACACAAACCGCTGCAAGGAGTTCGGCCGCGAGTGCGCGAACCTTTGGAACGGAGGCATGTAAGGCGAAAGTTATGTGCGTTATTACTTCCGGAGTTGCGAGGACTCGATCGAAGCCGGGCTACAAATATTCGGGAGTGGATGAGCTGATGCTAGAGCGAGCTGCGAGCTAACGTACCTCAGTATTCAGGAGTACCCGGAAACACTTGACTACTTCAACAAGTATGGTGTTATCCGTTTCCGACAGTTTCTTCTTTTTGCTTCCTTTGCCAACTAGTTCCTCCAACACTTGACCGAGAACATCCATGCCTTTCTCCTCCTTCACGAATTTCCCAATCCATGCGAGTTTTGCGGTGGACAGGTGTACCCGCAGAGAAATCAGGTGCTTCGCGAGCTTGGTACCCGAAAGAACGCCTGGACGGAGGTTCTCCACGTACCAAGCGCAGGTCTTGGGTTTCGCTCCCGTCGCGGATGACTGCCCTGTCGCCGCCGCCGCCGAAGACCCTGCCCACCATGAACTCCACAACCCTCCCGTGGACTGTGGGACTAGTGGTTGGGCTTCAATGGATTCTTCGTGATCTTCTACTTCGGAAGGCAGCTTGTTGTGAACGCCACGATCTTCCCCGACAGGGGCCAGTTTGCTGGTGGGAGGGGAGGGCGCGGAGGGAATCGATGTACTAGTGCTTCCCCAGCCGATATTAGATAGAGAAAATCTTTTCATTACATCGCCCGTAAGCTGAGGGACAAGTTTTGGAATCAGAGTCGATCCAGTGGCGCCACTGTAACTTGCTGGCTGCTGCGACATGCGGGAGGATGTCTGGTCGAGTGTCGTTGTAGACGCCGACCTGGCCAAGCGATTCTGCGTAACAAGATATTTCTTGCGATCTGATGGCAGAGCGTACATCTGGTCCTTCTTAGGACCTTTAAGCCCTAGATCCTCTACCATCCGGTCGAATTCAGCCATCCACTCTTCGTCCTCCTTGCTCTCCTCAGTCTCCAGACGCGTCACGACTTCGTTCAATGATGCCATCAATGGGACAGGATCACTGACACTTATACGACGGTCAGGCGTTTCGGGACGCGGAGAGCTGGGCGATGCCGAGCCTCGCCATGTGTCAAAGATAGAAGAGAGGCGACTTCCTTTGTTAGGAGATTGAGCAGGGGTGTGCAGAACAGAAGCTGTCGGAGTGGCATTCCCCCCGCGACCTGCTGCTTTGGCGGTTCCGTCACCTTCGTCGTCGTCGGACCCATCGTCAAGTCCATTAGCCGGTTTATCATGATCGTCTACCGAAGCCAACGATGGAGTCATAGATCGGTGACGCGATCTCCGATACCAATCTTCTGGGACGACAAATCGAAAGGTTCTTTGAGGACGGAGGGTAAGGCGAGGTGATATACTGGCGCTACCAGGAACGGGTGACGCAACTACACCAATATCTTTCAGCGGTGCTCGTCCAAGCGTTTCATGATTACTGACCTTCCTGTCCATTTTTCCCGATAACCACCTCTTCGATCGAGTAAGGTACGGTGGTTCCGGCAATAGCTTTCGTTAGTCCGAGAGTATCGACCACGATTTGCTGAATGTCATCGGCAAGTTGTGCGCGGGTGATGTAGACGGGAAGGGAGTACTCGTCTGGAATTTCGGGTACCCGCAGGAAGGATAGCTGAAGGGTAAATGAAGGTTGGGTAGCAACAAGGCGGAGAGTTGGGGTATGAAGATGTGAAGTGAGCGGGAAAGCGGAGAAGTGCCGATGAAGAGAGGGGGTCGTTGGGGAAGCAGCCTTCAATAGAGGGGCAAGGACAGTGGTAGCAGGTAGAATGCCTGTATGCAGAGAATTAGCAAGTCACAGAGGGGAGAGTTAAGCTGGCCCTTACTGAAATCGAGAGCCTTGAGCTCATTGTCCTCCCATGCTTTCCCGACGTCATGCTTAATGACCTTCTGCAACCCCCACCCTCCTTCATCTACATAACTTGAAGCCAGGTCGCCAAGGACATCTTCTTTCACTTCTGGAGTTTCTAAAAGCACGTTGATAGCATCTTGAGCCGTGCCATTGGGCTTGATCGCCGCAAAGTGGATGGAACCGTTCGGAAGAAGGATGGGGGCGACGAGAGGCGCGTTGGGGGGCATGAATTGGGAGCCAAGGTTGGGCTCCGGAGACTTGACGCTGCGCTGAACGACGATCTTTCAGGAGCAGAGCACAGGTGATTTGATGCGTCTTTCTCTTATGTAGCAATCACGCTAGGAAAGGAGACACCAGAGAAAAGGGGTCAACTGACGAATGTGGACTGGCCAAACGCAGCCAAACATCCTCTCGCACAACTTTGGTTCGTGACCGCTGGATGCTCAGGCCAGCATCAACTCTCCTCTCGCGACGCCTCCTTCGCCAGTCTCTCAGCATGGATTCGCGCTTCTCCTTCAGTTACTTTAGAAGATCCGACGCGTCCGCAGAAGAGGTCCTTGAAGGTAAGCGCGTGTCTCGAACGCTCTACCACCTCCACCTGGACAACTCTTGTTGCAGATTCGGAGCCAGAGAGGGAGGAGCGTCGTCGAATACGAAAGATCTCCAAAGCTCGAGGAAGACAACCGAAGCAAAACCGTGGCGAGAGCTCGGGGGACGTTGTACACGACATCCAGGCGCGAGTGCAGCAGTCGGCTGAGCTACCTAGTGTCTCACGTGGACCCTCAGATGGTGAAACCCAACATTATTCTTCATGCCATTGTATGCTTACACTCCCACAACCAGATCCTTCCACCCGGCGAAACGTCTCCGTCTGTCGTTCTGTCACACCCGTGGAATTCCATGCTTTGCTGTCGCCGGAGACGCGCTCTAGCCCACCAGAATCTCCTAACTCATTCAACCCAAGCATAGCGGAGGATGCACCGGTACAGCCAAAGACCCTCGACCTCGCTCGCTTTGCCTATACCGGGGGAGCAGGGCCGAGCAAACCGCGTTCAACACGGAGTCCGTCTCGGGGCAGCAGTGTTGTGGAAGTTGCTCCTCCACAGGCCCGGAAGAAGAAGCCGCAGAAAGCAGCCTCCAAGACATTCATCTCGAGTGACGACCCAGAGTTGGACTTCGCTCTCCTATTCAAGTGTCCATCATGTCGCGTTAAATGGACAACGACGAAAACCGCGCCTCATAAAGCTGATCACATCAGGAAGTGCGCGTCAAAGCAGGGCATGACTGAAGAGGCCGCTAGAGAAGTGATTCGACGGGACATCGCGGATGCAGCTTCTTGCCCGCCTCCAAAAGGCAAAGGAAAAGGGAAAGCCAAGGTTGCGAAGGAACCTACATCAGTACACGACGCGCCTAAAAGCTACTTGGACAACGTAGTGGAAGACGCCGCCCCCAAAAAGCGCCAACCCAGGAGAAAATTAGACGTCACTGTGACCGTGCAGCCTCCAACTGCCACACATAGCCAGATAACGGAACGTGCCAAAGTACTTCTTGCCAATACTCAGTCATCAGCGGACCTACACACCACCAGTACCCTGTCTTCTGCCGAATCCGACGTGATTCTGCTCGAGGACGCACCACCTCCTACTCAACCATTCCTCAAAAGCAAGCTTGCAACGGCGTTTCGTCGACCGCTGTTGCCTTCTCAGACAGAGAATCAACCCTCGCAATTCGAGGTGGCTGCCGAGGAGGCACTAGCTCTCTTCGAAGGGCATGGGAGCACCGCGTCTGGCAAGGTTTCCCCGGAACGATCACCATTTAGGAACAGTCCTCCCGTACGTCGGTTGCCACTCTGTTGTATAGCTCTCACTGAAGGTCTTTAGGAACCCCTTGCTCCCCTCTCACAAACCTTCGACACCTCACCGTCTTTGAACAGCGGAAGCGTCCATCGCAAGGGTCCACCCTCGATCATGACGATATCAAGCGACGGCGAGTCGATAGCCTCCCTCCCTACAGCCCCATCCACTTCCCGGAAGACTATTAATCCTTCCAGAACTGGCGGCGCTCCCCAATTTGAAGGAGATGTTGTCAGCGACGGAGATAACGGAGGCTGGAGTGATGCGAACAGCGGGTGTCTAATCTGGGATGGTAACCCCGATTCATCTCAGCTTGATCCTACTTTCCTGCAACAATGGCGCTCTGACTCCGAATCTGAATCACGAGCATCGCCGTTCCCTGTCCAACCATCATCGTCATCGAAACCTCCAGTTCCAAGCACACCGAATCCATCGACCCTCACAAGACGCTCACAGACCACCAAACAAAAGAAACCTCGGACAAAGAAAGGCCGGCCAGAGGCAGTTGAAGCCTCTGCCGCTGTGCCTAAGATGAGCGACGAAGAACTTTTCACAATATTCAAGAACATGATTGAACAAGACGAAGCGTTGCATTGTCAAATCCTCCGATATGAGGTGTGACGACCAGTTATCCTTGTTCTTACTTGCAGCAACCTAACGAAATCCTCCTTGCACAGCCTGTCAACATTAAGGTATTCCTGCAGAAAGCAGAAGCACTGGGGCTTCTGTCCCCCAGACTACCAAAGCAGATGAAAACGTTCCTCGATGCCGCAGTAAGTCCTCTCGACTGGGGATTCATCGATCATCCCAGCTGAGAATATAACGTCGACTTTATCCAGTGTATAATACATTACGCGAGAACGTAACTTCTAAGTGAACTTGAAATAATGAGATCTATGTAGCCTATTTGATATAAATAGCCCTGCCGCGTCCGTATGTGCTGTTGAGAGCCCAAAGGAAAGGCGGTAATCATGTAGCCATCGCAAGCGACCCGATTCCAGCAACCTCTATGACACCTCCGACTAGATGAAGACTTCCGGCGACGAGTACGTCGACTTCGCCCGCAGATTCCAGGCCATGAACTATTTCGATAGCGTGTTGAACTGACGGCAATACGTGGATGCGATCCTTGGGATAGTCTGGCACGAGTTTGGTCCAAGCTTGTGAGAGTTCGTTTTGAACTTTCAGCTTCGACAGGGCATCCATGTCGACGGTGTTGTTCATTAAATCTGGTTGACGTATGCGGGTCTTTAGTTAGGATCATCCCATGTGTCTTATAGATAGCAGGAAAGTTTCTTACCAGCTTTGGATTGTCCATCAACATAAGTGATGTTGGTGCAGAAGATGACGTGGTCGAAGAAACCTCGTTCGATCAGCTCAGCGCTGCCGTCGATTTGATGTTGAGAGACCCGTTTCTTCATGCCGTCCAGTACTACGTTTAGGAACTTTTCTCCATTCCGACCAGACGTGCAGTTGAAGATCAAGACCTTTTGACGTTTTGAGCTGATAAGATTTCGCCTGTCAGATGTTGGGCTCGTTTCAGCCAACACTCGACGAAATACCTTGCATCGGATTGTTTCAGCCCAACGGTAGGTTGGAAGAACCATTCGGCGCAGCTCGTCAGACTTTCTATGGTGTGAGCGCCATCGAGGAACCAGGTGATCTTGGTATGGTCCGGGTCAGCGACCTCTTGACACCTTCCGGGGAACCGGGTTGCTTCCAATCCTTTAATGTACGAAGGGGAAAGAGGGGTAGGATAGAGCGAGGGAAGGAACTCGGGGATGTCCGGTTGTCGTGCAAGGAGGTATTGGTGAACAAGGTGAACCGCAAGGGACGCATTCTGGAATTGATGCACGCCAGACAGACCGAGCTTGACGTTTTGCAGTTCTGGCATGGTTTGGACGACGGTAAAGCTTGAAGCCTATGGAAGGAGGTCGTTAGTTTAGTTCCACTTGAGTTCCCGAATAAAGTAACTCACTTTCTGGGCCTTGGCCTGGTCCTGAATCGCGTTCATGCCCTCCTCTGGTTGCTCCACAGTCAAAGCGGGAACACCGGGCTTATAGATGCCACCCTTCTGATAGCCTATCTCTTTAAGCGTGTTTCCCAGGACGGCTGTGTGGTCGATTCCTAATGAGGTGATGCCAGTGACCACAGGCTTGGGAACGATATTTGTACTGTCGTATAGACCGCCGACGCCGACTTCAAGGATAGTCGCATCAACCTGTGGAATATACGTTAACATCGAAAATAATCAATATCGATAAATGCACGAACCTTGATGGACGAGAAATAGTGGAATGCCAAAAGGGTCATGAAACGGAAGTAAGCGGGCATCAAGGACGTTTGTGGGAGCTTCCTCTAAGAGAACACGAATCTTGTGATTAAAATTAAGCCTCTACAGCACGTTTGATCCTTCTTACAGTCGTGTTTTCTTGCAGTCTGTCCCAAACCTCGAAGAAGTACTGTGTAAAATCGGCTTCCGAAATTGGCTCGCCGTTGACGCGGATCCGTTCTCGCACGGCTACTAGATGGGGAGAGGTGTACAGGCCTAGGATGGATTGTGTACTCGTCAGTAACACGTTTCCGGCTCTGGTGATGATCCGCTGCACTGACCGACTTTCCAACTAGGGACTGTTTTCCGCAGCATGGAGTCACAGAATGCACTGGTTGAGCCTTTCCCTTTCGTTCCGGTAATATGGACAACGTTCAGTTTATTGAGATCTTCAGGCTGTACCAAGTCATTGTTAGTCATCTGTTCTGCTTGTGAGACTGAAAGCGCTCACTCTATAGCCTATCCGCTCGAGATACTCGATCATTTCCGGATGAGCAAACTGGCTGAGCCTGCCACCAGACGCCCGCACTGCTTCGAGCGTGGCGGCATTTGACTGGAGGGAGTTGAGGGCCGTCACCGCATCCTGCAAAATGAAGCTCGAAGATAAGCAATCCGAGGTTAAAGAAGAATCTCAACAAGTCCAGGCCCGACCTCGTACGTCCGAGCGGAGAGTTTTCGAGTTGCAGTGGTCGGTGAAGACGTTGGTGACCTGAGAAACGAAGAGAGCGTTGAAAACATTCTCCTCATGCAAGAGTGGGAGAGTGGTGGAGGCAACCTTCCTGCAGCTTGAATCATCCTGGGACCGAGGTTGGGTTATTCTTCGGTCCGAATGGGCCAAAAACGGGGAGAACGTCCGGAGACAAAGTCACGTGAGTCAGGGGTGGACAACCTGCCTTTCTGGCTCGCTAGTCTCGCACGCGCACAGGTGACGAACTGAACTGTTGCCACTCGCCGCTCGATACCCACACCACGCTCGTTCTCTCTGTAAACGAATATCTTTATTCCTATGGACGCCTACGTGAAAGTCCTTAAATCTTCCAATGTACAGCCTGTAAAACGCCAGTCCAACGCGTCCGCGAGCGCGTCACGGCCAGCACGTGTGAAACCGAACCAGAACACACCACCAGTGGATGTCAAGGGGAAAGGGAAGGCGATTGAGATCTCAGATGATGAAGATGAAGATGAGATCGTAGAAATATCACCGTCGGTAGTCTCCCTTTCATTTCCGGCACTGCGGCCCTCATCTCTCTCAATTTGGCTTTCAGACCCAGGCCGACGAACGCGAAGGCTTCGAGCAGTCGCGTCGATGCTGCCAAGCAGACTAAGCATCTCCTCAAGACGCTTAAAGACGTTGCGAATCCTATTACGCACTCGTCTGCCGAGCAGCGTTATGGTGAGATCCCGTTTTCGCCCAACCGGACCCGTAAGTTCTAACAGGCCCCACCCCGCGCCAGATTACGTCTCGTCATGTTGTACGGGTCACGAACGACGCGATGGATCACATCCAGGGGAATATCAAGCATCTCGGAGTCGTAAGCTTATGGAACAGGAGAGAGCTAAGGGGACAGGGGCTAGGGAGGAAGCCTCAACGGTCATGAAAGGCGTTCGGGCCTACTTTGGCTTCTGCGACGATAATACGGACATCGAATTACGACGCATTATCTCCTTGGCTGGGGGTAGCTCGACGTAAGCGCTCTTTCGGTATGCTTGGAATTGAATTCGGCTGACGTGACCGATTATCCTTCAGATACGCTCAAGCCGCGGCTACCCACATCATTACGTCTCAATGGCTATCCGGTTCCAAGACCGACAAACTTCTTACGACTCGAAGCAAAAAGACGATTCATGTCGTTTCTCCAGAGTGGCTAACTGATAGGTATGTTCTATTCAGGACAAACTGGATCATCTCGCTAACTTCAGGGTCGGTAGCATCGCCAAAGGCAAGCGCCAGAGCGAATGGCGGTACTCCAAGGTCGAGAATCGTGTTCAACGGAGTGTGTTAGATGGCTTCATCAAGGCCAAATGACTCTAATGTATTGAACGGCTCAACATATGCCGCGACCCAATTGTCCGACGTCTTCTCTTGTAGCCTCGTTGTCCGGGCTTCGTGCTCTGTTTCACCTCCCGCCGAAATCCACTCCTTACCCACTGCTGAGCTAATCGTTTTTCCCCGTCACCGCCTCGGCTGTGGGTGCTGGTTGTCGTGTGCCGCAAGGGTCCTTTGAGATTAAGCAGTTGTTGATGTTTGTAGCTGGCGTGTTAGCCAAAGTATGACGAGGGACCCGTTCTGGCTTTTCCCATCCGCGATTTCCACCTGGACTGCCACTCGGCGGCGAAAGCTCATTCGGAGCCCCACTTGCACACTTAACATAGCCTAAAAAGACTCGACAACCATACCTCTCTCTCTTACCTTACTCTCTCGTCGCTCGTTCCTCTCGAAATTCCACAAAATGGTTTCCTTTTCACTCACAACTCCGAACCACATTCGTCTCATCGACGCCTGCTACCCAACAGCCCCGCTCGCAGCCGGTCCCCAGTTTCGACCAAATTCGCAAGAGTTATCGCGCTTGACGTACTACGGGTCAAATAAACCAGGGAAGCTGCACAAACTAGCCGAAGAGCTCGAGAAGCGAGCTAAAAATCAAGCAAGGAGAGCCCAGGCCGGCAATGCCAAATTCAAAGCGTACGCCCCCTTTTGGTTCGAACGCCCGTTGCATCGAGCTGCATCTAACATGCATTGCTACACAGGCTACTCCTCATAACCCTCGACATCCTAAGGGCACTGGCTGCGGAATGTCGGAGAGACCTGAATCTTTTCTCAAATGGTGTCATCAACTCCGTTGACGTTGCTCTGACGTGCCTCCCCACGGATTTAGAGGTCACCGCGCGCGCTGCGAGTACCGTAAGTCATTTCCGATGCTCTCGAAACTCGGGATGTCCACAATCGTCGTTTTCCGCAGTTTACCGCATGGGCGACTTACACCGACGGCAGTTTACTCCATTCGGACAAGGATCTGGTGGAGACGTACCTAAAGGTTCTCCAGACGCTCGCCATGATGGGCGTCATGGACCCACAGAAAAGCGATGACGAGTTCCGAAGCCGGTCAGCTCGTTCTATAATTTTACCTTGGAGCGCGCAGCGGCAAGCTAAATATGGCATCATTTCGACTCCACTTCAGCAAACGACTGGTCGGGCTCGCGGCAATCAGCAGTGCAATTCAATCCGATGCCTTGCTCAACAACTCGTCGATTTTCGGAGACCAAGTGCGCATTATTGTCGGCGGTTTACTCCGAATTATTGGGCAGGCGGATCTGTCCATGTTGAGCACCGAGTAAGTGACCTGTCGGCAGGCTTTCATCGCTTGGCATTCGCGCTCACACCTCCCTCCCCTCCACCGTGAATTAGAGCCACCGCCGCAGATGTCTACAGTAGTACCAATTCGCCTTCACCTTACATCGTCGAATTTCAACCGCAACGCCCTATCGCCCAACGACGCGCTCCATCTATCCATATCCACGTGGACGGAGAGAAAGGACCATCGTTCTTGGACGTCGTCGGCGCTGCTTTACGGGCATTCCAAGCACTGGTCGCTCATGCCAATGCGGTCCAGATACCCATCGTCCTGGAAGCGTTGTTCAGCACGTTCGATACCGTCCTGGAATGCGGTTGGGAGAACCTCGATCTGTGTCGGTGGTTGGTTGCGAAAGTCGCGGACTGGACGCAGTATCAGTATCGCTACGCCATCCCGACGAGGCTCCTGGCACGTTTGGTTGACGCCAAGGACGACCCGAAGCCGACGCCACTCCACTTCGCCCTCGTTACGATGATCACCACCGTTTTTACGTCACCCACGCCACTGATCAACCTTTCAACGTCTGACATCCTGACAAGCCTACTCAATATCATCACGGCAAGGTTGTTAATCGATCCGAAAGACACCCTTCTTCCTCCATTAGTGGACTGCGTATCGTCGCTGGGCACGCACATCTACTATGCCGACCAGCTCCAGGACCTGGCGGAAGAACTCGTTGGACGGCTTGTCAGCATCCAGGTCACCGGGCTCGCTGGACGGGGCAGGCAAGGCAACGATAAAGGCCGCGAAGAAGGGATGCGCTGCCTGATAGCCTGTCTTGCTGGCTTGTTCCGAGTTGCCGATGAGGCGCATCCCCCAGCTCCGAAGATTGGCATACGAAAGGCCAGCGAGCACCGCCGAGTGGAGAGTGGTCGCTTCTCAGGGGATAGTGCAGATGCCATATCGTTGTCAAGGGAGAACGCTGCAGATGGGCGGATCGGCTCGCCAGAAATTCAACGTCAAAGACGGAACAAGGTCCCGCCGGAGGTTTGGCAGGACACATTGGCACTCTTGTGCGAGTCAGAATACGCGGTTCGGAGCGACTACGCGTCGGCCTTGGTTCGGTTCTTGAGGGAGGAGATCAAGAAGGAGCCATTCGCTGTCACCGGGGAGAAGGAGAAGTTGGAGAGTGCAAGTCGATCCCGGAAGTTCTCCACGGAGCAGCCAGACTTGATCGGACCCGCAGATCCAGGTTTACGGTTCTTGAATGCGCTGCACGCTAGTGCATTCACTTTGGCGCTGGCTCCCAATCTTGGCTTAGTCTCAAACACGCCGTCGGGGTCATCGAGCTCCTCCCTGCCCGGACTATCTCCCATCAATATCATTCCACCAACGCCTTCAGGGACTCCGAAAGGGGAACAGGCCCCGCCAAACCCGGTGACTGGTGAACCAGAAGTAGCTTTGGACGAACAGACCACCACGACTGTTCAGGAACCCCCGCATCCCGTTCGAAGGGCAACACCCTCTGGAGCTCGGACTAGGCAAGCGTCTCTCGGTTTATCACTCCTGGAACTTCCGTCTTCGAATACGCCTATTGCACCTACTCCTGCAACTCTTTCCGACTTCTCACATCTCTTGCAAGTTTTGACTGCGGTTCACGAGACCTTACCGACGCGAGCGATCTTGACCGGTGTTCCTATGCTTCTTGCATTGGATGCCGCCGTCGGGAGTGCGGGAGACAGCGAGGACGAATCCGTCCTCCACAAACGGAAGGCTGTTAGGGAGCTCGTGGGCCGAATGTGGTCCACGATTGCCGCTGTCTGGGATTGCCCAATTCTGAAGGATCAGACGGAGAAGGTATATACCCTCGAGATGCCTTTGCGCTTGGCTTTCAGCTCATACTTTTTTTTAAAATTCTCTAGGTCTCTGCAACCTTTGTTGAGAGTTCTTCCCTGCCTCCACCATCGGAGGCTCCTTCAGATAACAAGTTCAGTCAGACCGGAAAGCCGCCGGTAACTTTCGCCTCAACTCCATATTCAGCGATCGACCCATCCATCCTTTCTTCACCCTACATTATTGACCCCGAATTAGCGATCTCAACATTGGCTCAAAATGTCAACATCCAGAAAGCCACCGGTCTGGACGAGGCGGCATTAAAGCATCGATTTGGTTTAGTCTGGTCAGCAGAGAAAGCTGTCAAAGAATGTAAGGAAGCATTGTGGTCGTGATCGTTGTAATATATCCCCTTGCTGACCGTACCATTTAGCGATCGAAGTAGGAATTTGCGAAGATCGGGTTTCCAGAACAGACGGCGCCTCCCATTTCCTCAAGCTTTCGCCTGGATTGATGCACATCGACAACCAGTCTCTCGCGAGTCTTGCCCGAACTGCCCGCGGAGTCGGAGTGGAGGACTTGAGGGACGCCCTCGATGGTCGAGGAAGCATGTCAAACACCAATCTTGCAAGCAGCGCACAGTCGTTCTCAACCAACGCGGATCACAAATCGAATAGAAGACTTGACCCTGGCTTGGGCAAGGTTGCGCTCGTTGCCGCTGCCAAGCAACGCAAAGTAACCAAAAGTAGTCCGGAGGAAGTGGCCGATGTCTTGAACAAGCTAGGCATTGGGAAGCAAACTTCCAGCAAGATGCTTCACACTCCACTGCAAGTTCCTCAGAAGCAGCCGGAGAGCTCTTCGAGTAAAGTCCTCGTTCCTCCATACAGCACATAATTTTCTCTCTTAGACGCTCGCTATTTATTTCGCGTCCGTCAACGGACTCCTCTTCCTCACTAGTGGCATTCTCCCCTTGTATCATGTCTCGCCCTCGTCCATTCTTTATCCATTTTTTTCCTATCGCATCTACTGTCGGATTTAGGGTTTCTAGGCTTCTTTGGAAATAGCATTGATTTCTGCATCCAGTCCCCAGTGCGAGAACCTGAGGCACCGAGGTGCAAAGTCCAAGGCAGTTGGTGATTCCACAAGCAGCGGAAGGCTAAATGGTACATAAGGACAGGCATTCCTATCTGCGAACGAGAGAGATCCGCCGCCTGGCCTCTTCCTCCCGCTGTCTCCAGTGTGCTACCTCTGCTTGGGCCTTAGGATGGGTCGTAGAATGAGGGCCAGTCTGCAGGAGATGAGGTGAGTGAGAGGACGACGGCGAGATCTTGATGGACGTACACTCAAGTTGTGCAAGAGGATCTCGTAAGTGGTTGCAAGATAAGTAGCACTATGTGCTGGATCCTTCATTTTCTCTGCTTGAGTGATGATAAGCCGGTTCACTTCTTGACGGAGGCGCATAAGACTTCGTGCAAAAGCGTTCGTTAGGCCGGATAAAGGCAGTACAACCTCGAACGCCTTACTTCGAAAATAGCATGGCTTCTTCATCCTCTCCAGTTAATGCGACAAACGATGTAAACAACGCCGCGTATCTTTGACAAACCTAGTTCGAATGCACGTCAGCCCTCTTCGGGGACGACTCATCAAGGAAAGACTGACCAGCTGGATCCACGAATCCTTCAAAGTTGTTCCACGAATTAGGAATCCACTTCCAGTACTATCAACCATTTTCTTCAAGCTTTCCACCTGCGCGTTCATCTCCTTTTGGAATATGGGCCACATCATGAGGCGTAATCCCAGCAGGAAGGTTTCGAGGGGAGCGCAGTCCCGCTTTTGGCTTTCCGCGAGGACAACCTCGTTCATCCTCACCATCGTAAGCAAAGGAACGATCGGAGGAGGAGGCTCAAGGCACGACTCTGCAAATGTCTGAGATGACAGGGTTGGCTTGTTAACAAGCAGCAGCAGAAACATGAAAGATCGACCAGGACATGCCTTACAAAACTGCGTCGCCGGTTCCATGATCTGTTTCCATATCCCATCCAAGCTGGCCCTCTGTTCCTTCTCCTGTTCCTTATTCGGTAGACCCAGATTACTCTCCGCGACCGAAATGATGGACAGTCTCTTCGAAGCTGTCCCACCACGTTCAGACCCCACTTCGGTTCCCATCCTATCGAGATGGAATGAGGATGCAATGGGGGTCCCCGGCTGTGGAGAGCGAGGCATCGGAGAAGGTGGGATCACTGGAAGGTCGGCCGGTTCACGGAAGAACTTTACAATGAAGAGGTATTCGGCGCAGGCGTTATCAAGAAGGACCACGAGCATGGAACGGAAGAGGGACTCCATGGGCTCTTTCTGGACAAGGGTGTAAGCGGTCATAAGATTCAAAGACCCTCTTACGAACTCACGTGAGTCTTGTCATCCGCCATATATGCCAACGTGGTTCCAGAACCTTCGAGTTTAGCGAAGGCAAGCCGCTCAGTGTCGACGAAGGGTCCAGGTATGCCTATTTCATTGGCTACATTTCCTATCAGGACAGGTTTCTCGAGTGTTCGTGTCTAAGATATGGAGTATAATAAATGTTCGGTCGCTTTCGGTGTCAGAAAGGATTGCCCGCACCTTGATGTACCCCAAACTCCGCGTATACCTCCTAAACCCGGTCTCATAGTACAACTTTGCACAACCGATATAGGCCCTCTGAATTTCTTGAGCAACCGATTTGGCGTGACGTTGAAGGAAAGCGTACAGGGGTGCGTATTTGAGAAAGACAGAGCTTTGCAGCACGTGCATATTGGTACTGATACTGGTTCTGATGGGTTGCATGGCTGATTGGAAGAAGGCTCTGATTTTTGTGGCGGCCTAGAGATTCGGAATCAAGAGCTAGTCCGTTAAACATTGCTGGAAATAATTCTTACTGCTATGCGAAGCCCTTCAACGAGTTCTGCCAAATCCCGTGCAGCCTTGACACGAGACCGCACTTTGATTGACTGAAGTTTTTGCTGGAACTCTTCTATTACAGTTATCCAAGGCTCAGCCACTGGCGTGTCGAGGATCGTAGTAACGAGTTCTGGCGAGATGCTCAAATCGGATAGTAGCTGAGATAAAGGCCGTTCAATTCGCTGACAAGATGAAGAGCATGTTAGAACGAGTGGGCCGAACAGGTTGGTTAATCCCGTGAACAAACTTTTCTGCCTTGGAGCCTGCCCTCGAACTCCTTGCTTCGTCCTTGCAAGTCGGAAATCTGGCCTGAGACCGCAGACAGGTCATTTTGAAAAGTGCCAAGGAAGGATTCAAGAGAATCAAGGAGTTCGATGCTAGCCTGTAGAGAGTCAGTGCAATGACCTCATATATTAATATAGGGCCCTCACCGAAACTTGATCGTGGAGCTCTACAAAGTTCTTTGCACGCTCCCTGTCTGACAGATGACAGGAAGGTCAGCGCCGTGGGCAAGGCTCGGACTAGCAATACTTGCATAACAGACTGTCATCCTGACTAGTGGATGGAGTATTGGGATCTATTGGAAGTAATTAGGCGGGATGTCTGATGCGTGTGCCTGCGAGGCACTGACCAGTAACTTGTTGGTTCATGGTGGCGACTGCCAGGAGGCGGCAACGGCGTTAAGCGGCCGTTTTGGACAAACAGCGCTCCGCTCCAGCCGTTGGTTTCCAAAGCACCAAGTGGCCCCTGGGCCTCCAGACTCATCGAACCGACTTTGTTTTGTTTTCGTGATACGATGAGTCAATATGATTTGGTATATAGCCTCCTGTCTCGTGCTGCCTCGTTGACCACCCCCCATCCTGGAGTCCCTTTCCGTTTTCCGTTCCTGTCCGTTCAGACCTCTTTAACCCACTTTCGTTCACTTCTAAAATGATTCTATCGGGCCAGTCCCTCCCTCAAATTTTTATCGGCGTCCTTTTTCTATCGTCATCTCCCGCCTGGGCGGGTAAACGCCGTCTCCCTTCAGCCTCGGACCGCAGCAAGTACACCAAGTCGCATTCGTACGGGACGGGTTATAGATTCAACCAAAGCGAAGGCTGGGAGCCCGTTCCCGTTTCAGATCTCCCATACAAATACTCGATCCGGGCTGTGCCTCCCCCTCCTCCTCCTCAATTTGCCTTCGACGCAACACGTCTCCTGTCGAAACGTTCCTCTGCACGCTGCAACGCTGAGCCACAACCTGGCCCTCAGGATCAGCAGCAGCCGGAGCCAAAGATTCAGCAGGATAACCAACCAAAACCAGATTCACCCGAACCTGTGGTCGTCGCCGAGCAGTCTCCAGCTCAAGATCCAGCACCGGCCCCCGAACCAGACCCCATTCCAGCTCCTAATCTAAGCCCAGAGTCCTTCGAAGACCCTCCTAAAACAGAAGATGCCCCAGGTGCCGATGAGGACCACGGACACGGAGGGAGCGGGCTGTCCTTAGACGTCGCTGGTGACCTTGGCTCGACTCTAGATGACCTGAAGGGTACTGGGAACCCGGAGGATGTCATAATTACTTGGTATGTCGAGCTCTTTACTCACTCATTTACACGTCCTGAGTTCTTCTCCCTTAGGTATACCGGCCAAGACCTGAAGAATCCTAGTTGCTGGCCCCAGTCAAAATGGGCCCCAACGGTACGTTTTCTCCGTAGCTATGTCCCTTCGACTGCGTCTCAACTCTTTAAATTCAGGATGAATCATTTGCGTGTGCTGTAACACTAGAAGGATGGGACTCAAAGCCCGACTGCTTCAAGTTTCTTGAGCGTATGTAACACCCACGCCTTGCCGCTCTTCGATCTCTAATTTCGCCATTGCCATTCCAGTTTGCAACGGCTCATCGAAGTGTATTTTCGTCCGCGTAGTCGACACTTGTGCTGGCTGCAAGAAGGGGAGCAAGCACGTCGACCTCACGAAGGCTGCTTTCAGTCAACTAGCCGATCTCGACACCGGCAAGCTGACGGTGCAGATGCGATTGGCAACTACCCCACTCGACTGGTATGTCAAACTCCGTGTATATGTTCTTTATGTTTTTTATATTAATTCCCTGTTTTATCAGGTTTGAGGATCTCTGGGGTCCTCGAGAGTAACATTCTCCATCTGCGATGGTGTTGTCCCATTTTGAGTCCTAGTGACATGAACTTCGTTATCTTTTCGCTATACACTTCCTCTTATTACACGTAAAATACAGCACATTCTGATCTCTGGACATGTGTTCGTTCGTTGGGCTAGCGATTGGGAACGGACCAGACGTGGTACAAGGTTAGGCACGGATAACACCCACAAACTCAAAAGACACGCAATATACCGTATAAAATCTCGATATACATTCATTCGGTGGGCTATTACGCTTTGACACTGATTCTTTTACGTTTCTTGCCGCCATCGGCTAACCTAGCCCGGACCTTCGCTTCATCCATGTCTTCCTGTTCGTAGAAATGAGCTATCCTGTTTGTCTCGTGCTGTTGTCGGACGTATTGCAACGCTGCGAGGTTGTAGCTGATTTCGTCTTTCTGACGCTTGAGGGCATCGCGAAGGTGAGTTCGCAGGTCGACGAGCACGCCACGCATGGTACGGTTGGAAACTATTTGATGGTGGTGAGTGCGGAGGAGGAAGAAGAGGATGCGGGAGATAAGAGGTGTATTCAAGTCCTATAAAGCATAAATTTAAGTCAGATAGAACTGTGGAAATGAAACCCCGCAATGTCGCAAACCTTAATCGCCCATTCGTTCAAGTACGTCATTAGCGAGACCACTTTTGAGAATGGCAGTACCAACAGAGCATCGTGGAGAGCCGTCGACTGGATCGCTTGAACGACCTTCAGTACATAAGCCGGCCCATCCAGATCATACGCTGTCAGAACAGCATGGCGGGTTGGCAGTGGGACCTTGTCGGCTTCTTCTGGAGGAACCTTCGCAATAATATTTTCATGGTCTTGCATAATCTTCCTGTCAGCATCGGCGATCTCTAGGGCCTCCATGATCTTCTCTCCGGCCATTAGCGTGTCGGTAGTCTGCTTATTCACTGTAGTGGACTCGGCCTCTGTGGGTCCATTCTCATCCCCTTCCCCTTCTTGGTTTGGAATATGGTTAGGCCGGTTCATCGAGTCTACCACTCCTCTTTCGTAGAGCTCTTCTATCTCGCGCTCTCGCTCTTCCTCAATGAAAAGCTTATCACATCATTCCCGTTAGTAACTCGGTCACGACAATTTGAAGGACAACACATACCTGGTCCTCGAGTTTCTCCCAAACCCGAATGGACTTATCATGCGAGCCGGTAACGACGAACTTCCCAAAGTTGCTCACAGCCAGCGCCCAAATCTCGCCATGATGCCCATCTAATTTTTGGATATTCTCGAACTGCACAAAGGAGTCGGGTATGTCAGCGTACGGAGCCTCACGTTGGCAAAGACCGCAAAGTTACCCTGTCTCCATCCCAGTATTTCACCCATTTGTCCTTTCCGACAGTCCAGAAGTAGTGCGAGTCCTTCTCGAAAGCTACCTGCATGACACTTTCTTCGTGAGCGAAAATAGACTTGTGGCAGTCTCCGAAATCCAAGCCCCAGATCTTGACGTTTTTGTCGGCAGAGCAGGTGACAATGAGCTTCGAGTCGGACGATATATCCATGGCCAGGACCGGAAGCTATGGTGTCGGATTGGTGGATCAATAGGTCGACCTTTAATAAGCTCAGAGAACGGAATAATCCACCTTATGGCCGTAGAGTGACAGGAAGAACTTCAGGGTATCCTGATGGAATACCTTGACTGTTGCGTCGAGCAGAGCGACCGCCACAAACCGCCCGTCTGGACTGTATCGAACCGCTAATACATCGTCGGTCATTTTCAGGGTCTTCTGGAGAACAAGGCTGATAGCTGGTTTGTCCTGTCGATTATGTAGAATGAATGTTACCACGAATGTCTACTGGAGGTCCAGTTACAGGGTGATCTTACCTGGTTTGCGTTTGGTCCCACATTATACTCAAAGTCCCAGAACTTGACCTCTCTGTCGGCGCTGCCTGTAACAGCCCCCAATTTGTTGGGCCTTACGTGGACAGACCAGATCGTTCCGGCGTGAGCTCTGATGGTCTGAATAAGCGACGATGTTGCGAGATCGTAGACCAGCAACTCTCCAGCTTTTGTTCCGACTAACACCTACGGACAGGCCATGATATGTCATTAAATTGTTCAATGAAGTTCATATGCGGGCTTACATGGCGATCTCCGGGCAGGAATGTGCTGCAGATGGCGTACTCGCAGTCTAATGTGCGGATGCACGCAGTGGTTCGCATATTCCATATTTTTAGGGAACCATTCGATCCAGAAGCAAGGAGCTCATCCGTTGAGCTTAGGGAAAGTGTTCGAATATCTGTGCGGTGCCCAGGTAGGTCAAGGGAGTATGTGCGGGTGACTTCCGGCAGCCCATCCAATTTTGTTTTGGGTTTTCGTGGAATATTGTGGATTTCTAACGCGTTGCTGTTCAATGCTAAGAGAATCTGTTTGGGACCTAATCTTAAGATGAGCTGTATTAGCCGCGTTGCGGATAATGTTCACCTGAATACCGCTTTTCGTAACTCCCGCGTTGACGAGGTCAAAGGATCTAATCTTGCCGCTGCCTCTGACAGTCAGGTAGGATGAGAATAAATCCGTCAAGCCTATATCATCACTTCCATCCTCTGCTGGGGCATCCATCTCCTCGTCCATCGCCGTCTCCTTCCCCTTCTCCTGTTTCTTTCGTTGCTTCTCTCTCTGTCGCTGCTTTTTCCGAGTCCGCTTCTTCTTGATCTCCTCTTCGGTGCGAATGTTGAATATTTCCACAGATCGCTCATGAGATTGAACTGCAAGATAAGGCTCAGAGGGATGGAAAGATATTTGAGATACGCGATGGTTCAAGGTAAGCGGGAGTGATCCAACGGGGTTGATAATTTTGGTGAGCTACGGGCGATATCATCAGAGGTGTGTCGCGTTCTTGGAACGAGTGCACGAACCTCCCCAGACTCGTTTGTTTTCACACCTTCTTCCAGAGCGTCGGAAGCAATGCTCCAAGCCTTCAGTTCACCGTCCGTGCTCCCAGTAAAGATCAGTTCTCCGACCGGATCGACATCCATTGACCAAATCTCCGCCTGATGGGCCACGATAGTCTGCATGCAGTGCTGAGTAGTGAGGTCCCACAGTTTCATAAATGTATCTCTTGATGTAGATATTAAAAATCCAGAGGAGGTTGAAGAGGATGTCGACGTGCTGGAAGCTGGGGCGATGAACCGAAGAGCAGTAATTGGACCACGGTGTCCACGCAGCCTATCGTGCCCGTTAGATTCACTAATCAATGAGAAATGGTAGAGACATGCCTGAATAGCCCTGCCTCCCCCTCTATATCCCATAGGATGATATCGGTATCTTGGGATGCTGAGGCAATTCGAGCACCTTGCTCGTCAAAAGCCAACGCAGTAACAGCCCGTTTGTGGCCATTAAATGTAACAACTACGGTTCCTGTCGTCGAGTCCCATAGTCTAAGAGATCCGTCTGCATAACCAACGGCGTATATATTTTTCTTAGGCGAGTTTAGGGCGCAAGTAACTTCCGACCGGTGACCGGTTTCGTGCCACATGGCCATCTGGTAAAAGGGGTGAGAGTAAATCAAATCGAACACCTAGCCACATACCATTTGACCCTTCTTCACGTCCCATACTAGAATGTCTTCCAATGCTGGGACGTAGGCGTGTTTCCCGTCGAATATGGAGTTAGCGCCTGGGCTACAAACAAGACCGAACGCCTGATCCGGTGTAAATTAGCGCTGAATTCGGAACTAATACAGTAAAGATACTTACCTGGGTTGGCCCATGTCGCTGATAGGCTTTGAGCATTGGAGGGACTGAGCAAGAGGAAAATATGAGGGACCCTTTCACAAATATTGCCAAGCAACGGTGAGGTCCGGACTTGCCGGACGTATTAAGCATGTCAAACTCAAGTTGAACCACGACCTCAGCCCTCTTCCTTCCCCCTAGCCCATGACAGCGATGACTTCCAGAGCGATTAGCGGACCCAAAGCGGCCAAGGCATTCATCAACTTTGTCAACGCTTCACCAACTCCCTTCCACGCTGTTCAGTCCGCATCTGCTCTGCTCGATGAAGCCGGGTTCCAGCGCGTCGAGGAGGGCGCCAACTGGGAAAAGGACTTGAAAGCGGGATCGAAGCTTTATTACACTAGGTGATGATAGTATCTAGCCCGGTAGTTGACCATCAGCAGCTGATTGTTCGGATCAAATGGGTACAAGAAATCAAGCCTCCTTACTCGCCTTCACCATTCCGGCAGGTGGCTTCAAGGAGGGGAATGGCGTCTCAGTAGTGGCCACGCATACAGACAGTCCTAACCTGCGTGTTCGTCCTATCAGTAAGCGATCGAAGGCGGGATACCTTCAGGGTGAGCACATGGATACTACTACAAGGTCCTTCCGGATTCCTGGTTCTCACTGCTTTCTCTTCACGCAGTTGGAGTGGAGACATATGGAGGCGGTATCTGGCACTCGTGGTTCGATCGTGACCTCTCGCTGGCCGGCCGTGTCATCGTATCTGCTAAATCCTCTGAGTCGACAAATGATCCTGCCGCCCTTCCCAAGTTCACGTCCAAGCTCGTTCGCATCGACCGACCCGTTCTCCGCATCCCTACTCTTGCTATCCATTTGGATCGCGGAGTAAATGATGCGTTCAAGTTCAACAGAGAATCCGAATTCATTCCTATCCTTGGTCTGATCTCGTCACAGCTCAACAGCGCCCAGGCGTCAGCGCCATCAAAGAAGGACGACGACTCTGATAGCGAACCATCCACCCCGTCGCCCTTAAAGCATCATCCAGCCTTGCTTCAACTTCTCGCTGAGGAGCTGTCCGTAGCGCCAGAGGACGTGGAGGACTTTGAGCTGTCAGATTTTGCATTCACTGCGTCTGGTGACCGACTAACGTGCCATTTTATAGCCAACTTTACGACACCCAGCCTGCCTGCTTCGGTGGAGTGAACAATGAGTTCATCTTCTCTCCTCGCATGGACAACCTTTATTCCACCTTTTCTGCCGTCGAAGGGTTGATCAACTTTGCCAATGAGACATCCTTTGGAGAGCTAGAGGGTAATGTCAATGCGATTGCTCTCTTTAACCATGAAGAGGTAGGTATACGCACCTCCTCTATTCGGCTTAAGGAGCTTACTCTAAATGATTAGATTGGCTCCGTCAGCACCACGGGAGCAGAATCATCCCTCGTCCCCAACTTCCTCTCCCGTCTCTCCCCAACTCCAGCGCAACTCGCAAGCACCATTAGCAAGTCGTTCCTCGTCAGTGCGGACATGGGTCATGCTGTGCATCCAAATTACACTTCCAAATACGAAGAGAACCATCGTCCTAAGATGAACCAGGGCGTCGTCCTGAAAGTCAACGCGAACCAGAGGTATGTGGGAACACTACCTGGTTCGCTTTCCATATAACTCAACTTAGTCTATCTCTGCTCCAAGATACGCAACCGACGCCTGGGGAAGCTTCCTAATCCGCAAGCTTGTGGAACGCAAGGGCGGTAAAGTTCAAGAGTTTGAAGTGCGAAATGATATGTAAGACTGAGAAACGATCGGCGGGAGAAGATTCAATTCTGATCCTTTACTTCTTTCAGGCCATGCGGCTCTACCGTCGGGCCGATGCTGAGCAAGATGGGTGTCCGGACTGTCGACGTTGGCATGGCTATGCTCTCGATGCACTCCATCCGGGAGACAGTGAGTCTGATTCGAGGAGACCGGAAAAGCTTCCAACGAACTGACGTGAGTCTTCTTGTAGGCTGGTTCCGAGGACGTCCAGAACTACATCGACCTATTCCAATCATTCTTTGAGGGGTTCACCTCCCTCGATAAGAACCTTCGGGTTGATTGATGCCACTGTACACTCGACATATCGCAAAATAAATGCAGATAATATTTCGGGAACCGACGCGTGGTCGCACAACCTTGTCTAAATGGTAGCTACGATCCTGTGGGGCGATACGTGTCAATCGCCGGTCAGAGCGAAGTCAAAAGCAACCTAGCCACTTACTCCTCGGCCTTGTTCAGAGCTGTTAGCATCTGACGAACCTCCGCGCGTCTCCTGACGACGTGATCACTCTCTTTGAGAAGATCGTCCAAAACCTCGGGCTTATACAGTTCTTTCAGAAGCTCTTTCTGGATGTTATCCTTTGCGTGAGTAACCAAGGAGAAGGAAATGCTTTTGGGGATGACATCGATAATAAGTCGTTTGATGATATTGAAGTATGAGGTTATGAGCAATTCTGAGAAGACATTTAGCAGAACGAACTTCCGGGTAGTACAACGCAAGACAGCTCACTGATGACTTCGGTTTCGAGCTTCTCCCTATCGGTGAATGCGCTTTGAGGACGGATGGTGGGCGGCGGTTGATCCATTATAGCTAGTGCCGGGTTTGGAGCCTGTCCAATTTCTAAGTTGGCGCGTCTCAAAGCGGTCTCATTGCAACCCACCTGCTCAGTCGTAGGGGTACCTGTCCCTGAAAGCCTCTTAGCGGCTCCGGTAACCTTCTTCGACTGGAAGAAGCTGCCGAAGAACCGATTCTCCTCCTTCTGTGGAGGATCCACTCCCAAATCTCTGCCAGCATTCACTGCGGATGGAGTCATTCGACCAGTGCGAGGATCGTTTGATGGTGTGGGAGGTCGTTGGGCGTTCATGCGTTCGGTAACAATAGCCATAGCCTAAGAGAACGGCATCGTTAGATAGGTTTCTACCGCCGTTTCCTCGCGGGTATACCTTATGACCACTGAGGAAGTCGGGGTTCGTAGTATTGAGGTATGCAGCCTGCATGGCCACAACATCCGACACAAGCTTTGTAGTCGGGGTCATGGCTTGGCGGAAAAAGTTGATAATAACAGAAGCAAACTGTCTTTCCAAAGCCGGGAAGCGTTTGAGAGTGGGCTAACGAAAGGTGTCAATTAGCCGGCTAGCTCGAACTACGCGAAGCAAGGTTCGTTACCATCTTGCCAAGAATCTGCGTCTGGATTCTTGTCAGCTCGTCGTAAATTAATTGGCAACACTTGAGACTTGGTTCCTCCAGTCGCCTGATTTGTTGCTTCACAATTACTTCGAATGCAGCGGTACCCACGAAGAGGGCCTGTTCACGATTTTCAATTAGTGGCTACAGCCATGAACCTTAAAATTCATGCTCACTGGAGTTGATCCCGAGCTATTGTACAAGATAGTCCTGATATCACCGTCTTGGACCTGATCGAATGGGTCGATGGACTTGATGGCATTGCTGAAGAGTTCGTGGAAGACAAAACCAATTCGAGCGCCTTTGTCCAGCTCGCTCACGCTTAAGTCGTTCGTAGTACCGTCGATAGCATTCCGGAATTCGTGGTCGAAGAAAGTGATGGCTGAGAGTACGATGTTGGCCTGGATCCAAACCTTTTGTCAACACAGCGCAGCAAAATCATCATATATGTCATAGCACCCACCGCATTATCTTCCCCAGGGCCCCCTCCAAGCTGCAATAGCTCCGCTTGATGTGCCTTCTTCTGCTCCTCAATCCTTGCCTTGATGTCCGGTAAAGTGGACTTGATGTGGTGCATGAGAATCTACTCCGGGGTTACTGTCAATTAAGTAGCGAACCTTCGGCGACAATGCCCCAGACTAACCAAGTTCAAGCGCTTCGCCAGGTAGGGGGTGCCGCAATAAGCCGCCTTCGAGGAATAAGCGTCGTGATTTTCGAAGAATTGGCGTTCGTACTCTAATGCAGCACTGATGGCTTTGTTGGTGTCGATGTCGCGCTGCCCTCGATTGACAACCTAGTCGAGCGGAGAAAAGTTCAGTCCCTGCAGATTATACAACAAGAAGGTGGCTTGATGAAACTCACGGGAACATAACCGAGGCGCAGAGGAATTCTGAACAATATCCATCAGTCGATGGCCTCTCATCAGGTTGTCGTACTCACATTCGACCAGCAAGAATATCAATGACATTTGTGCCCCGATCCATAAGATCAATTTTCGTTAGAACACCGATGGTCCGCAGGCCTTCAGGATCAACTTCACGGGCAAGTTTAAGACCGTCACTAGTGCGCAAGTATGTCAGGGGACCAAGTATGAGTGTATTCGACAGATGAAGTGCGGCACCTGTTCGCGAGATCGGTGTTGGCTGCCGTGACGGCGAGCTAGAGCGACAGTGACGTTAATAGGGTGGTAGAAGGAGCTCATGACTGCGGAATACTTGCAATAATGGCGTTCGGTTTGGATATGTATTTAATCAGCATATCCCGAATCTGCCGTTCGATGTCCTTTGGCTGATCACCAACGGGCACCTTGGTTAGACCCGGCAGGTCGACCAGCGTTAAAGTAACGACATTCGGTGAAAAGACTCGTAAGTTGATGGGAACGGGTGAAATGCCTAAAATGTGGTTTAGCCGCCGGCTATTAAGTTTAATAGTAGGCAGCTTAGTACCTGCATTCTTTCCCGTCTTCGCTTCGGTATCCCTAACAATCTCCTCTCTTATTTTAGTGAAGTCGTAGAACTTCTGGCCTGGAAGGTGGAGGAACTCTCCCCATTCGTCAGGGTTGCTGTTGCCGTCTGCTGCGGGTTTGTTGGTGGCGGCGGGTCGATTGATCAGTTGGAGGACCAAGGGTCGGCGGGTGACGATGCCTGATCCTCGTGGAAGGAAGTCTCTTCCTACAATGTTCTAGGATAAATTGAAGATCAGATTATGCGCAGTTTGGCGTTCTATGACTCTCACTGACTTCAAGAACGGAACTCTTGCCACTGCAACGACGAGGTCCGCCGAGGGTTACCATATCGATTGCGGATTCACCGCCGGAAGCACCCACCTAGACTGAGCTCCTAGTACACATATTTGAGGTAGGTCAATGGCGGAGGCTGTTGTCCCAACGGTGCTGAAAACATCCTATTTCGGATCCCGAACATTCAGAGCAACTCGGATTTGATTAAAGTGGTTGTCCCTTGCCTGAAGCCTGTTGACAATTTGGACAATTTCTACACCTAGACCTGGACCTGTTGCTGAAGCCATGGAAGGATAGAGAGGGGAGAGAAAGGTTGTGGAAGTTGAGGTAACTGAAGGGAAGGTTGTGATGGCACGGAACGCGCGGCGTAGACACTGCGGTGCTGCGAATACCCTGTTCGGCAAACTCCGGGCGGTGTTTCTCGTTACGATTACATGTAGCATTCCAGGACAGTCTGACAAACTATTACAGGTACAACGCTCACAAAGATTACAGCAGCAACGTCAAAGCAACAAAGAGCGAATAAAAAGAACAAAGTGCAAAGCAAGTGTACAGGGGATGATATGCAATGCGGTGCGTGGCAGTGATAAGTGCCGAAGTTTAGGGCCGTCCACCAGGGACGCGACTCGTGTCAACCTGAATAATGTTCGAGAGCATTGCAACGTACGCCTCTTCGTCTGCCATTTGCTCGTCGCCACTATCATCATCGCAGTCTGCGTATTGGCCTTCTTGCATTATATATCGAGCTTCATCTTCGTCGTCGTACATTTCGTCGTCTTCGTCGTCTTCGTCATCAGAGTCACCCTTGTAGTTCCTAAAGGGGGATGACTGTTAGTTGGAACAGAGGTAAACTTTTGATACTAGACTGACATGAAAGCTAATATTCTAGCGCGCATTTCGGCGTCACTAAGTCCAGCAGCCCGAGCAGCTTGGCCTGATGGAGGTCTCAGCGCTTCTTTCTTCGCCTTGCGTGCTTCGACCTTTTCTCGCTGTGCTGTGGCCTTCTCGAACTCAACCTGTTCCCTCTTAATAGTCTCTTCGAGGTCCATGGCTTGGATCTTGTTGGCTCTATGCTTTGATTGAGGGTTAACCTAACGTCATGACCCGACGTCAGCACGTGTTCCGAAATGAAGGCGTAATAAGAGAACCGCATGACTGACCATTGGTTGCGCAACAATCCGAGCCTTCGTGGAGCCAAAGAAAGGTGTTGTTGGGCTAGATGACAGAGGCGCAGAGGCGCCAAAGGGTGTACTTGGGTCGTTGGAAGAAATCGGAGACACAGGCGATACACCACCGCCATTGGACGACGAAGCGTCGGAAGTCCATCGGTAGTTCACGGGCTTGGGATTGCTGGGACCTGGCTCATTATAGGAAGGAAGTGCATCAAGACTCAGATGCTGTACCCCCTGAGCGATATTCGATATGTTAGCCTGAGACAACTGCTGGATCCGACTGTCAATCTGCGCTATACGGTTTTGCACTTGAAGGCGAACTTCGGCAGGACATCTATCAATTTAATAACAACAGTCAGCATCGACGACGAGCATATGTGGTGACGACGTCCACATACGTTGGGCCGAGGTGAAGTAGCGTGCGGGAACGAAGGGCTTGCAGCTCCGGAATAGATGAATACTCATTAACGGGCTTCACCTTGCTAACCCTCTTGGATGGGAGTATACCTGGTATGGACATGGCAGGAGTTCGTGGAAGGGATTGGGGACTGAGCATCGAACACTTGAGGAGGAGGTGGTGGTGAGGGGGAGCATAGTAGGAGAGCGTCGAAAGTCCCGCCGTTCTTATAGGCTGGTCAGTCAGCCCCACGTGCCACTTCCCGCGGGGTGAATGAGTTGCGCGTTGCTTCGGCGTTGCCTATCACTGCACTCCGCTCAAAAACTACGGTCAGCTCCCTGTCCCCTTCTAGGAGCTCCATGAGATATAAAATGAGAGAAAGTTATGATTCAGGAGCACTCGGGACAAGGGAAGTAGGCACGGGATGCGCGGCCCGTCTGCCACCTGGTCCCTAACCCTTCCCCCTCAGCATTAAGCATGAATCGTAGCAATAATGCGGTGGGCAAAGAATATATCTGTGGCTGTCTTGGGTTCTGCAATCTCTCTCTAGGGGAAGCCGGCCACACCATCTCGTTGAGGACTGAACCTGTACGAAGGGTCAATCTAGCCGTATCCGGAAGGTGCATTCTCCGAAGTTGATCAGGATTAGCCCACAAGCATGCACCCCAAGAGGTTGCATCACCCTCCTGGAGAGTGCCTTGAGCTTGTCAAATATCGGCTCTTCGGACCAGTTTTCTGACCGGTCTGGTGGCTGATTTGAATTGCACATCTCTACTATACCCACACAGCGACAACAGTCACACGTCGCTGGCTCCGGTGGTTTCCAGCAAGGATAAATAAAAAGAAATGTAAGATACAATCGTCGAGACCGTCTAAATGAACCACATGAAATAGCTCAGTGCTTGGTCGGTTTTGCCCCTATCATCTCGCTTCAGCATCGATACCAAAAGAGGGTAAAGGTGGGGCAACGTACCATCTACGAACATATTCCGCGTTGCTGAGGGGAGAGTGACAGTCATGCCGTCTAGCTCCGGCGTAAGCTTCACCTGGCACCCTAGTCGGGACCTACAGTGTCCTCAGCGACCAGCTTTAGGGTAAGGCAACAAGACATGAGGATGCTCACGTGTCCGTTAGGCCGAAGGCCATGTCAAGCATGTCATTCTCCTCATCCACCGGCTCCGGTAGAAGATCGTAGTACTCCTCAGGAAGGATGACATGACAGGTCGAGCACGCCAAGGACGCCTCGCATGCTCCTACACGCACCAATCATCAGCCACTCCGAGAAGCAATTAAAATGGAGCAGGATATGGCTAACCTTCCAAGTCGATGTCGTACTCGTGCGCAAGATCCAGGATACTGTCGCCTTCGTTCCCCTCTATGGTTTTGATCAACTCTCCCTTGTGATCTTTGAAATGAATCTTAATGCTAACGCCATGTTAGACGCCACGCAGAAATGTCCTAATTGGGGAGCCATACCCGGTTCCTGGTTGAGGTCGAATGATCTCATTATGGCTGACAACTGCGAAAAGGAACGTTAGACAACATATTTGAACCGACAGACTGACTGAGAGCATACCAGGAGAAGTACTAAACAGCCTCTGGTTCCGAGCCCCTGTTATCTGGGACGGGAGGGTTGGTCTCCAGCGTGGTGCAGATTGCACTATTTGCTGAGAGAAACTTGAAGAAGCACCAGAACGAGACGCAAAGGTCCTCGCTGACCCAGATGGCGCCCAAGTTCTGGTGGCCCACGAAAGTCGTCCTGCTGCTCCTCTCAAATGGTTCATCGCAGGTTTGATGGTCGTGGTTTAGACTAGGGACGTGGGTTGAGAGGAGAGGTTTTCGGCTGAGCGGAACAGAAAGTCGAAACTTGTGGGAAACTCGCCCCAATTGGTAAGCGGCCAACTAGGTTACGCGTATTAAGGCCGCCGAGTCATGAGTACCCTTCCGGCCACTTCCCGTGTTTTCTGGTTCGTTCTCTGCAAATTCCGAAGCTTAGATGTCGCTAGAACAGGGGAGGGACGGCCCCTGACGGAGGTCACTGAATTTCCATTTCAGTCTTCTTTTCGTGGCGTTGGAGCCAGCACGTGACCGTCGCGGTGACGGACGAGATTAGAACTCGTATACCCCCCTCTTCACCTCAATTGCCACCAGGTGCAGCTATGCCGCGCGAAATAGTGACAGTTCAGCTAGGGCAGTGCGGAAATCAAGGCGAGTAACTCGATTCTAGGCCTCAAAGTGCCACAGGCTGACACTGGCTTGCAGTCGGATCGGTGTTCTGGCAACGCCTCTGCGCGGAGCATGGTATCAACAACGAAGGGATACTGGAAGAATGGGCCACCGACGGAGGGGACCGAAAAGACGTTTTCTTCTATCAGGCCGACGATGAACATTACATTCCGCGTGCTATCCTAGTGGACCTCGAACCCAGGGTGCGTTTTGCCCTCGGGTGGAACACGGCTGATGGCTAGAGCTAACGAACCACTAAATAGGTGGTGAATAGCATCCTCTCCTCGTCACATAGATCGTTGTACAACCCGGAAAACATCTTCGTGTCCAAGGTATTTCTATCTTTCATCACCGGCAAAAAGTTGACTGAGAGGGTAGAACGCGTCTAGGATGGAGGCGGCGCTGGAAACAACTGGGCGATGGGTTACTCGGCGGGCGAGAAGCACTACGAGGAGATCATGGAGATGGTCGACCGAGAAGCGGAAGGAAGTGATTCCTTAGAAGTAAGCTAGAACCGCTCCTATGTCGCGCTTTTTCAAGCTAAATGGTGGTCGCGAACGCGCGCGTTTTCGTAGGGGTTCATGCTAATGCATTCCATTGCTGGCGGGACCGGCTCCGGTCTAGGATCGTTCCTTCTCGAGCGGTTAAACGACAAATTCCCCAAGAAGCTTATTCAGACATATAGCGTCTTTCCGAACAACACCGCCGACGTCGTCGTACAGCCATACAACTCGCTCCTGGCTATGAAGCGCCTAGCGAACCATGCCGACTCGGTCGTAGTTGTAGACAACGCTGCTTTGACGAGAATCGTCGCAGATCGATTGCACGGAGTGGAGGATGCCGCGGCGAGCTTTACTCAAGCTAATCAGCTGGTGCGGAAGGAAGTTGAGCACGATGGTTGAAGTCGTTGACGACAGAACCTTCCATTATAGGTCGCTACCGTCATGGCTGCAAGCACGCAAACTCTACGGTACCCCGGATACATGAACAATGATCTCGTAGGAATCATCGCCTCTCTGATACCGACACCGCGGTGTCACTTCTTAACTACAAGCTTTACTCCATTCACAAGTGAATCCATGGATAAGGTGGAGTTTCCGCAGGAGCAGTACGAACTGCTGTCTGACGAGGCAATTCTGTCTAGGCTAAAAGCACCCGCAAAACGACCGTCCTGGACGTCATGCGCCGGTTGCTTCAACCCAAGAACCGCATGGTCTCGACGTCGCCCTCTAAAACATCTTGCTATATCTCCATTCTCAACATCATTCAAGGTGATGTTGACCCAACCGACGTCAGTCATTTCCTTTGATGCAAGGTGGGGTTAGTTACCGAGAACGTGGTCTTCATAGGTCCATCAATCCCTCCTCCGTATAAGAGAACGGCAAATGGCGAACTTCATCCCTTGGGGTCCCGCCTCTATTCAAGTGGCCATCACGCGCAAGTCACCTTACGTAACTACTAGCCATCGCGTTAGCGGATTGATGCTGGCAAATCACACCAGCATGGCGTCGGTTTGTCGTTTTGCCTGATCCACATGTGATAAGTTGGCTAACGGAAGAATTCTATAGTTGTGCAAACGGGCGTTGGATCAATACGACAGGCTGCGGAAACGGAATGCATTCTTGGAACAGTATAAGCGAGAGAAACCGTTCGCAGGAGGGTTCGAGGAGTTTGACGACTCGAGGTGAGAGCGACGAGGCCCCCATTGTACTGCGACCATCGTGCTTACGTCGCTTCTCTGTTCAGGGCCGTTGTGGAAGAACTTATGCGGGAGTATTTGGCTTGTGAGAACGCAGATTATATATCATATGTAAGTGAACAAGGGTTTCGAAAGAAGTTTATGGCGTTGCTCATTTCGTCAAACAGGCGGATACCGCAGAACAGGCTTAGCCACATGCTTAGTTGTATCGCTATTAGAATGTTGTTCAAGTATACCCACAGTATTGATATGGTATTTGGCAAGCTTTGGCGAAGGATAAGGCTACATTTCGGGGGTATACAGGGTATGGGTATTTAGGTTAAACAGTGATTATGGATACAAAACAGGCACTTCGACATGACATCCCAGCCATTCTTCTCGCAAAATCGGAGATGTTGCAATTGTTTCCTACAACAGCGGTTCCTTCACATGTCCAGGGAGATGACCACCGGAGTGATGTTTCTGTTGGAGCGGGAAGATGGTTTGAAGGAAGGGTGCAAGCCAACGACTGGGGCGGAACCCTCGCCGTCGGACGAAATGGACGAGATGGAGATGCTGCTTTGGTTCCGGCGATGCTTTCTGACAAACTTGGTGGCAAGAGACGGAGGCTGAGGCTGAACGGGGTTGTGGGTATTGTCCATCTCCTTAAGCGCCTGTTCCAATTTGACGACCTTGGCATCGGGCTCAATTTTTTTGGCCGGTGCTGGTCCCTCCGGCTGGAGGAACTGGAGGATGCTCCTTGCCCTTCCGCGCGGTCCGAAGAACGACCGGAGAGAGTGAGGACTTTGAGGGGAGGGTGAAAGGGGAGCTGAGACGACGAGGGTGGGGATAGCGACCGCAGGGAGGTCGTTCTTTGTTGGTTCGGTGGTGATTTGAAGGACTGGAGTGGGAGACATGATTAGATGTGAGGCTTTGAGAGTTGTGTGATTAGAGTAGGAGGGGATGTTGGGAGTGAAGCGGGATGGGGAGAAAGAGACGGTCGTACGAACGGATGTTTTTAAAAGAGTGGGAGGGATGTGTGAATCCAGGAGTCGGTTGGCGCCGACAGAAAGGGAGAAGCGGAAGGGGTCCAAGCCCGGTTGAACGCTCCTCCCACAGATGTCAAACATATTATTTCCCTTTCTCTTTCTTTTGTTGTTGGCAAGATCCGAGATTCGGAATCTTGCGCGGCGTAGCACCAGCCAAGATTGCCCGACATGTGGGTGCATGCCCCGTCCCTCTCCCTCGCGTTCGGGTTCGGCTGCACGTTCGCCCGGGTGAATATCCGACCCGCAGTTTGCCGAACGGTCGCTCTCAGCTCTCGTGAACACCCGCTGAGGGCGTTCGAGCTTATGATCTTGCTGTTACTGTCATTAGCTGGAGTTTGAATGGTCTGACAACGGACTGGTAGAGAGTCCAACTCCGGATCGTCCTGAAAGACCCTGTTGTGGCGTGATTTCCCACTGCGGCGTTCCTGCTCTTTTCCAATTCCGGTCCGGTTTCTCTGCCACAGTTCCAACTTTAACTGAATCTGGAAGAGACAGTGGACAACTCATCACTGCGCAAGTTAGACAGTTGAAACTGTTTGAGAGTCAGCCAACGTGTCACTACCCAAAATACGCCACTGTGCCGCTTTTCACAGCCCAGAATCCAGGTCATATCACGCCTCCTGGTTTCCTCTCCACAGCGAGTCATGAAATGGCCCTATCGGTGAAACCGCCACTGGTACATATCACTTTGTCAGGAACATGCCTGCATTGAAGTTAGAATTCCAACGGTCAATGGATGGCACATTTCAACCGACCCATCTACAATCCGACGCCCAGTTCAGATGACTGTTCGCTACAATTGCTTTCTTCACCTCTTTGTCTCTTCCTCTTACTCTTCTTCTCTTCTGGTTTCGTCGACGTCGACCGGACCTGCTACTCCCCTCGCAGCTGTGCCAACATTCTACGAGTTGATCTCGACCCTTCCTTTCCTTTCTTATACGACTCGGGCTACAATCGTCAGCGACCTTGAGCTGCGCTCACGCAAGTACTCGCAATGAGAGTCCAGTTTCATCTTCTCTCTCTTTTGATGTTGGCTTCGACAGCCATCGTCGTCCACTCAGCACCGCACCGGCGTATCGCTGCAGCGCAATACCACCAACGACGCCACCGTACCGCTACCAACTCTGTGAGGAACCAAAGGCGGGACGGGCTGGCGGTATGGGAAAGGAGTAACGTCGTCGAGGAAGAGCCTGTACCGTTGCTCGTGGAACCTCCTCAAGCTCCCAATACGACGATTCCTTCCGACACGACCACGGCGGCTGCGTCGCCCGTTGCAGTACTATTCGCACCCCCTGTGGTGAAAAAGGCGAATACCAAAATATGTACGAGGAGAGCTACGGCTACAGCCGGAGGGGGAACCATTACTTTAACAGCATCTCCAACGACTACTGTCGTCACCACCGTCACGTCTACTACCAAAACGTCAAAGAAAGCCACTAATACCAGATCCTCTACTTCGACTGCGACGTCCGCCAAAAGCTCGGCTACTGGAAGCGCACCCTTCGTTGCAGCGTACTACCCTGATTGGACGACCATGACTCCGGAGAAGATTGACTTTGACAGGTTCGACTGGATAGACTTCGGTGGGTCTCCCAGTACCTCCTTTGAGTGGAACTCGTTAAATGACGTCGGCTCTCCTAGCTTTCGCCGTCCCCAACAGCAAATTCGTTCCCGCTTTTACCGGAGACAATTCGGAGGACCTGCTCCGGCGTCTCGTCTCAGCTGCGCACAACGCCGGAAAGAAAGTAAAACTCAGTGTCGGAGGGTGGACCGGAAGCAAGTACGTCCTAAACCCCTTGCTGTCCGCTCATGTAATGTTGGGACTGTTATTCATCGAGCTTCGGCCCTGCTCTGCTAGGTACTTTTCTACGGCAGTCTCTACCAGCTCTAACAGGCAAACCTTTGCCAACAACATTCTCGCGGTGTATAACAAGTTCAACGTCGATGGTATCGATATGTGAGTCGAACTGAAAGGCAGCGGCTGACCTTGCGGATAATTCAGCTGACGAGTACTTTCGTCGCAGCGATTGGGAGTACCCAGGAACATCCGGAAATGACGGAAACATTATTTCATCCTCCGACTCCGCGAATTACCTCTCGTTCCTCAAGGTCCTTCGCGCGACGCTGCCTGACGGTGCTGTTATAACCGCTGCGACGCAAGTCTGGCCGTTCGCTGGGTCGAACGGCTCGCCGTTGAAAGACGTCAGCGCCTTCGCGCAGTACTTTGACTGGATCCTGCTCATGAACTATGACGTTTGGGGATGTGAGTTTTTATTTTTCCTCGCCGAATTTGTTTATGGGACCAACGAAAAACTCATCGCCCCTTGGGCCTTGATCAGCTTCGTCGACTCCGGGACCAAACGCGCCTCTCGCGGATGGATGCAGGAACTCCTCTCAGCCTCTCGCCAACGCGGTCGCTGCTGTAAAGAGCTGGACTGATGCTGGTATGCCGGCGTCGAAGTTGACCCTAGGCGTCCCTTCGTGAGTACCTTTCCAACATGTGAATTGATTGCTCTTACCTTCCTTACTAATGCGGTCTTCTTTTTAGATACGCCTACATTTCGAAGTCGACCGCGACGCGTCTCACTGGCCGCGCTAGCGTGACAGTCAAGAACGACGACGGAGGCACAGCTAGCGGCCAGGTCCAGTTCAACAGCTTGATTTCTCAAGGGGCCCTTCAGAAGAAGAACGGAGCATACACCGGTGCTGGTGGTTTCACTCGGTACTGGGACAGCTGCTCGAGCACGGTACGCGACGATACAAACGCCTCAGCCAAACAGCAATGATCTAACTTTGCCATTACCATTTAGCCGTTCCTCCGCTCCTCGGCCGCGGGTCAAGTCATCACTTACGACGATCCCGAGTCTCTCCAGCTGAAGGCACAGTTCGCGAAAGAGGCCGGAATCAAGGGCGTGAACATGTTCGACGTTCACGGAGACACGGCGTCTTGGGAGCTGATCGACGCTGTGAGATCTGGTCTTGGACTAATTTGAGGGCCACATCTGCCAAACCAAGGTTGCAGTTTGTAAATGTTCTCTCCTCCCCCTCCGGGTGCTCAGATGGACTTGAATTTCTTTCTTCGTGATTCTAATCCCTACGAATTATGGTAATGACGTTGATTATGTCGATTAAATGTGAATGCTATGTGTCATGATGCGAAACGCGTACGTTTCTTGTCAATCTACTGTCCCGAAACTCTACCGGATCCGCAGTAGGACGGACTAAAAGACCTGCCTGACATGCGTCATTCAATCCTCTTCCTGTGGTACCTCTTCCTCCTCGGATCCAACCTTTGACCTGCCCTTCTTTCCAATCAAATCTGCCAAGGCCTCCTTCTGAACCCTCCAAACTGGTGTTCCTAGCTCAACAAGTCGAGGTATGTACTCTTCTTTAAGTTGAGCTGGGGTGATGATTTGTTCATATATGGGCAGGATGCTGCCGTCCAAGTCTTCATCCGAGTCACTCGCGATATCCTCCATAGTTAGCTGCATTTCCTACAGTGTCTTGATGTAGCCCTCTAGCGTCTCTCCTCGTCGGATTTCGCGAACGACAGCGTAGAAGGTACGTCTGTTCCCATGTACAGTTCGAGGTTTAATGGTTTCCAACGACGATGAGATGGAATCAAAAAGATAGAGGATAGAGGCTGTGGCGAATGAAGTAAGCTTGGCAAGCTTGATGAATATCACCCCTCCGTCTTTTACTGCCTTGAGGGCGATGATTATTTGGCAGATGATGAGGATATGGGGATCTTTTGTGCCGAACTCCCGCGTGTGCAACGCATGACCGTCCGCGATGACCATATCAAACGAAGCAGGAGTAAACGGCAGCGCACGACCGCGTCTTGTTGACTCGCCATCTCGAAGATCATATTTGGTCATATCCGCGAAGTGAACGGTATACCGGGTCCGGAAATGCTTGGCCAGCATGAAAAGGTGACCGCCATCTTTTTTGGAAAGACAGATACCGGTACCAACGGCTCTTGGGTTGGTTTCCAATACGCATTTGGAGTAGCCGCCTGGAGCGCATCTGGGCACGCCTGATCAGTAAGTTGAAGTCACCTTGTGCTTTGGACGAAAGAGGTGGCACACCCAAGATCCAAAAAGGAGGTCGGACCGTCAGGAATGAATTTAAGCTGACGATTCATTTCGCGCATTGACGTGCAGTACGTCCTAAGCCAGCTGATTGCCGTTTCGGGAGTGGATTTGAGGGCGGATATGTTCCTCCACTTTTCGAATTGAGCATCCAATCCTGGATCTTCCCATCCCTGAGTGAAAAGTCACCCATCCAGTTACTTTATAATAGTATCTCGGGAAACTTTTCGGAATCAACATCATTACCTTTTTATTGAGCTCAATAAGTTCGGCCAAGACTTGGCATCCTGTGGCAACAATAAGCTCGGAGATGCTCTCATCAAGATTTTCTCCGCGGAGGGTTAGAATCCGGCGTTGGGGACGTTGGAATGCAGTCCGCATTTTATTATATTTCTGAGAAGGAGTGTTACCTTTACGCGTGTTAGATGGAGTTGGAGTGGTCGAAAGTGGTTGGGCGCGTACTTTGGTGAGGGACCTCCTTATCGCTACTGGGATCGCGGATCGGAAATACGTGCTTAGGAGAACCGCCACGGGGTCCGCTGTGTAAATAATCTCCGAATCACTTAGATCTGACGTCGTTCCCACCTCCGATGCATTTCGCGTCTTCTTGAATTCTGCACTCGCCCTCCGCTCGTCTGTCGGCGCTCACCACTGTTGAAATGTATCTGGTGCTCTTAATTTTCATACCATTCTTATGAGATATGTCTCAGTAATTCCTTCACATCTTAACAGCAGTACTCGGGTCCTAGAGAGCCACAGAAGACGATCAATCAGTCAGAAGAGGTGCATGCAACTTCTCGCGGAGCAATCCAGAACGGCTTGAACAGCGTCAGCTTAGTCAGTTCCTCACTCCTCTCGACAACACAGCACGGATCGACCTGATTGTAAACTTTTGCCGGAACATCGGCTGTGATGGTCATGGCGGAAAGGCTATCAGGGCTTCAATATTCACAGATCATCCAAGCAGCGTTTACTATATATCGAACCTTGTCCTCGTTGCATTTTCCAGTTCACTTCTGCTTTTCGTGCCATTTCAAGCCCAGACTCTTCCCTCGCTGATCCCCCGACCTTGTATGCACCACAACAAGGAGCTCTCCAAAAGAAGAATGGAATATACGTCGGAGGTGGTGGCTTCACCCGGTATCGGGACAGCTGCTCCAGCACGGTACGCGAGGATGTGAAGCATAAGTGAGAGGGCAATCGTCTAACAACCCTAACGCCCTGCAGCCCTTCCTTCGTTCCCCGGGGGCGGGTCAAGTTATTACTTACGACGATCCCGAGTCACTTCAGCTAAAGGTCCAGTCCGCGAAAGAGGCTGGAATCAAGGCTGTGAATATGTTCGACGTTCACGGAGACACTGCGTCTTGGGAGCTGATCGACGCTGTGAGATCCGGTCTTGGGCTACTTTGAGGGCCACATCCGCCAAACCAAGGGTGCGTTTTGCACATTCTTCTCCCCCGGTGCTCGTATGGGCCCGTATGGGTTTTTATTCGTGATGATTTCTATGTTAACGAAGCTGATCATGCCAGTTATATGCTAATGCCATGTGTTGTGACGCTCGATCTACGATCTGCTCTCGCCGAAAGCTCAGCTCGGTATCCATTTCGCTTCAGAATGGAAATCAGTCAGGCTAAGTGAGAACTTTGAAACGTTACATCATCTTATCAATCAGGAACGCTAGATCGGAACGGGTACTCTGAGAGCTTCTAGAAGACCCCCGCATCTGTTCCCTTCAACTTTCCTGTAAAACGTCTTCGTTCGATGTAATGAGCAGGATGCTGATGTCTAAATCTAAATTGACTAAATTTCCTGCAGGGCGGTGGTATAATCTCTGAATCCGTGCACGCGTGAGTCTAATCTGCATATCCTTGAATTACTATACAAAGGTCGATTCTTTGGCAATATACAGCAAATGGCATAAATAAAATCTAGTCCTCGCCAACGGGTTTAGCAACTTGCATCCTGTCGCCACCTAATCATCCTCGTGACTGTCGTCTTCTCCCTTCGATTCCTTCGTCGAACCTCCGGAACCCTTGTTTCGGATAAACCATCTAAGATGGTCCCTCTGAACCTCCCAAACCGGCGTACCTAGCTCGATCAAGCGGGCTATATAGCCTTCTTTGAGCTGTGCTAGACTGGTGATCCGCTCATAGACGCGCGGGACGCTGCCCGAATCTGCGCCGCTATCAAGGAGCTCCCGGCGCATTTGACACAGGATGTTGAGGTACCCTTTCAGGGCTTCTGCTCGCTGAACCCCTCGAGCGATGGCGTAGAAAGTACCCCTATTCCCATGTACCGTTCGAGGCTTGATCGTTTCCAGCGAGGAACAGATGGAGTCCAAAAGATAGAGTATGGAAGCGGTGTTGAACGAGCCAGGCTTGCTGAGCTTGATGAGTATCGTCCCACCTTCCTTTACCGCATTTATGGCGATAATTAACTGAGTTACAAGGAGAACGTGCGGAACTCGTGCGTTGAACTCCCGACTATGCAGGGGGTGGCCATCCGCAATGACCAAATCGAACGATGCAGGCTGGAAGGGTGGCGGGTAAGCGTATCCGTTCCCTTCGCCCTTTCGAAGATTGTACTTGGTCATATCTGCGTAGTGAACGGTGTAGCGGGTTCGCATGTACTTGGGCAGCATGAAGAGGTGACCGCCGTCATGGATTGGGAGGCAAACGCCTGTACCGGTGGCCATTGGGTTTGTTTCCATAATGCACTTGGAGTATCCACCTGGGGCACACCTGAAGCGTAAATAATCAGAATTTGAGTCCATTTCCTCGTTCAAGAACGAGACGGCAAGAGAGGACCCACCCTAGATCCAAAAAGCTGAGGGGACCGTCGGGGATAAACTTCATCTGGCGATTCATATCGTGCATTGATTTGCAGTACGTCTTGAGCCAAATGTTTGCGGTTTCAACGGTAGACGGCTGGGCTGATATCCTCTTCCGATTTTGGAAGTGGGCATCTAAACGGGGATCTTCCCAACCCTAAGTAAGAGGTAGGAATGGAACCGTCAGCACATCTAAACGGGTCAAAGCCACTATCGTAAGGGGATATATCATACCTCTCTACAGAGCCCACGCAGCTCGGCTAAGACTTCGCCACCCGCCGCAACGATACTGGCGGGGAGGCTCTCGTCATAATCCTCCTCATTGAAGGTCAGAGTAAGGGGCTGAAGACGTTGGGCGGAAGTGCTCATGCTAGATGATCGAGGGTATGTTGAAGCTAAGGTTCGAGTTGGTGGGTTTATAAAGGCCACAGTCGCTGGGCTGCGCGTGTGGCGTCGCAGGGGACCTCCTTCTTATTGCGGGAATATTGACCAAATTTAGTAGTCAGAGGACCTTCGACAACCACGACCCTGCATGTGCGGATAGATGTTTCCTTATTAGCTCCGGATCCTCCTTCTACTTCCCAATAGGCTCTGGGTCCTCTTCCGAACGTGGTCTCCGTTCTAAGGTTGGAGTCACCGGCTCCGGCGGGCTCGTGTTTCATAACCTTCCGACGATAAAGCGCATTCTGCTTCCCTTTATATTTTAATAGGGGGCATTAGAGTATTACAGAGAGAAACAAGTAATCCGACAGCCAGCACATGACACAACGCTGGAACACGGCTACGCAACAACCCAACGCTGAGGAAAAGTGTGAAAACATCCTCCACTGCTTGTGGGCATATCAGTCAGAAAGAGTATATTTGGACTTATAGTAACAAACTCACCGCTTTATGTGTGTTGAAAGAGGAGCGAAAGCAGAGGGGAACGCGTTGAAGAGCATAGGGGGAACGTGAATGGCGAGCCGAAAAAGCTAATCCTATCGCAAAACGCTTCTCCAGGACCACAAACAGACAAATTTGTTGTGGACCCATCTCGGTCCCTGGAGCTCCAAAGTGCTCACAGAGCGTCCCAGGAGCTTGCACCCCCTCCCGACTGCTCCAGTCTGTACGAGTTTCGAGACGCGCGGATCGACCTGACCGCAAACTTTTGCCGGAACATCGGCTGTGATGGTCATGGCTGTAAGGGTTTCAGGGTCTCAATATTCACAGATCATCCAACCCGTGTGTACTATATATGGAGTCTTGTCCAGGTTCTCCTGCTTTTCGTGCCATGTCAAGCCCAGGCTCTCTTCTCGCTGATCCCACGACCTTGTATCCACCACCACGACCAGGCTCAGATCCGGCTCCCAATGCGATCGCCCCAAATCCCTCGGAGTTAGCCACTCGGGAGCTGCCATACAGTTTCGAGATCACTAAAAAGAAGAAGAACGTTAAAAGCAAGGATAGTATACTTAACCAAGATCGTGCGTTCCACTGTAGGTTGAAGGTGTGATTATCGCCACTGACTAGTGCACCCGTCCCATAGCGCAAGCACTCCAACAGTTTCTTCTAGGGCACGCCTACGATCGACCCACGGTCCTCATCAAGTGCACGGGGTCCCATGAGGAGGACTGTACCACGGGCGGCTTCGGTGGTCCAAGTACCGACGTGGTCACAGATTTCGACTTCACGGTAGACATTTCGAAGGCCTTGCTCCCTGTTGACGCCTACGGGGCGCCAGTTTGGGTTGTAGCTGATGAAGAGCCGGCCAAGAGGGGCAGATACTGGCGGCAAATCGACCAACACCCAGGTTCACAGAATCCGCTTCACACCCCCGCCGACATCGAGGCCTCACAGCTCCTGCGAAGAAGAGGGACTCATCTAGAGAGAAAACAAGCTCTGGATGATGCAGTACGTCGGAGAGAGCTGGCGCTACCGCCCTGGGCATGCGTATCAACCCAAACTCCGGACCAGACAGGTGTCCGATTACTGTTCCCTACCGACCGCCTCCGCTTTGAAGGCACCTCATTTAGCACTATAGAGGACTTTTCGGACAGTAACCTAACGCCGCCGACTAAGCCTTTAATCCAATGGACGGAGGAGTACTGCACAAATTGGAGTCCATTAAAGGAGTTCCGGTTTGAGCGGACAGTCTATGGTTGGAACCTGGAGGAAGTTAAGCGCAAAGTATCGTCATTACTTGCGGACTGTCACGGAGGGAGGAACAAAAAAGAGACGGTTGAAATCATCATCAAAGGCCGGAAAATAGTAGTTCGACCAAACACATTGTTCTGGTGGCTCTACGAAAACGATTACCTCAAGACTCTGTTCTATATCACGTTCGTTTACCTTATAATCCTGTGGCCGATCAAGAAGATTATGCTGGGGAGATGCTGGAAAGTGGCCGGAAGTTCATTTGCATTCATCAGGTATGAACATCTGGAGGACTCCCAGCCCGGGGAGACCGTCGCAGAGTATGTCGCTAGGGTACCTCAACCAGTTCAAGCAAAGGACCTAAAACCTACGTCGAGAGGAATCTCCAAAGTCGTCGGGCAGCGGTTTTCAGATTGGTATTCGGCCAACTCCCACTTCATCTCCTCTGCCGCCTCTAGAAGGGAAAAGGGCGGTGAAAGGAATCCAATTGTACTGTGACCTCTTGATAGAGCTCGCATCAGTTGCACAATCCAGTGTCTAGTTCATGGTCTGTAGGTAGTTTTCCTGTAAGCCTTACCGTGCAACGCAGGAAGTGGCCGGATTTAGCCCCTGGGTCGCTTGCAGAGCAAGAAAGATGGTTGATCACTTTTGACGGACATACTTTTGTATGTGGACTGTGAGCAGAGGTAGTCATCCGGTCCGACGAGATCGCTTCGTTAATATACAAAGATAATATAAAATACAACATGGGTAGCCAGAAAAAAACCTGCATCCATCTACTCCCTAATTATCCTCTTGAATCTCAATTTCTCCCTCTACCTTCGCGGATCCTCCGGAGCCCTTATTTTGGATAAACCATGCGAGGTGTTCTTTCTGTACCTCCCAAACTGGTGTTCCTAGCTCGATCAGGCGGGGTATATAGCATTCTTTGAGCTGTTCTATGGTGGTGATCCGCTCATAGGCAGGCCAGATGCCGCTCGAACCTAGAACGCTATTAAGGAAATCCTGGCGCATTTGGTGGAGCACGTTGAGACATCTTTTCAGGGCTTCCCCTCGTTGGACTCCACGAACGATGGTGTAGAAAGTACCTCTATTTCCGTGTACTGTTCGAGGCTTGACTGTTTCCATCGAGGAGCAGATGGAATCCAAGAGATAAAGTATGGACGCGGTGTTGAACGAGGCGAACTTGCTGAGTTTGATGAATATCGTCCCGCCTTCCTTCACCGCATTGACAGCAATGATTAACTGTGTGACAACGAGAACATGTGGGACTCGTGCATTGAACTCTCGAGTGTGTAGAGGGTGGCCGTCCGCAACAACCAAATCGAACGACGCAGGCCGGAAAGGTGGTGGGGAAGCATACCCTTTGCCTGTGCCGTTTCGAAGATTGTACATGGTCATATCTGCGTAGTGTACGGTGTAGCGGTCTCGCAGGTACTTGGGCAGCATGAAGAGGTGCCCGCCGTCATGGACTGGCAGACAGACGCCCGTACCGGTGGCCATTGGGTTTGTTTCCATAATGCACTTGGAGTATCCGCCTGGAGCACACATAAAGCATTATAGTCAGCAATCGAGGCTGTATGCTTGCTTGAGAACGAGACCACGATGAGGACCCACCCTAAGTCCAAAAAGTTGAGTGGCCCATCAGGAATGAACTTTATCTGGGTATTCATATCGTGCATAGATTTGCAGTACGTCTTGAGCCAGCTGATTGCTGTTCCATAAGTCGAAGGCTGGGCTGATATGTTCCTCCAGTTTTGGAAGTGGGCGTCCAAAGTAGGATCTTCCCAACCCTAAGAAAAGGCCGTACACACCCAATCGTGAGTACACTTAGGCAGGCCAAAGTCGCGTTTGGAAGGGAACTGGTCATACCTTTCTGTAGAGCTCATGTAACTCAGCCAGGACTGTACATCCCGCCGCGATGATAGCGGTGGCGAGATTCTCGTAAGGTTCCTCCTCGGCGAAGGTCAGAGGAACGGGCTGGGGACGTTGGGCGGTAGTGCTCATGTAGATGCTTGGGGGATATGTTGAAGCTAAGCTTCGAGTTGGTGGGTTTATAAAGGGCCACAGTCGTTGGGGTGCGCCTGTGGCGTCGCAGGGGACCTCCTTCTTATCGCCGGTAATAAGAACCAAGTCAGAGGACCTTGAACAACCACGACCCTGCCTGCGCTGATAATGTTTCCTTATTCACTGCGGATCCTCCTTCTCCTTCCCGACAAGCCCTGCGTACTCGTAGGTACTCGCCCGAATATGGTCCTCGTTCCAAGGTTGGAGTCATCGGCTCCGGCAGTGTTGCGTTTCATGACCTTCCGATAAAAGCGCATTGTGCTTCCCTTTATTATTTGATAGGGGGCATTAGGTCTGTTGGGGTGATGAGAAGTAACCACCTCGTTGCAAGAGTGCAGAGGACCTTCACCGTGGGCGCGTGACATCTAGTCGGCATTTGAATTGAGTTTAAGGGGGAACCCCGCATTTTGCGTAGGATTGCCAACATGACAAGACTAGTCTTGGGTTTGCTAGTAAGCTTAATTTCGTTTATTCTCTAAGTTCGTACATACAACGTAAAAATCTAATCAAGGAGCGTGTATACTATATGGGTTCAACCGATCTCTCGTTCTCTCCATCTCTCGAGCTCCCTTCACTGGACATGTCGCTCACTCGATCCGTTCTGTCATCTTCGATCTTAACGCCCTTCCTCCGGAGGAATATTGCAAGGCATTCCTTCTGGACCTCCCATACCGGAGTGCCCAATTCTATTAGGCGAGGTACGAACTCTTCCTTCAGCTGGGCGAGGGAAACAATTTGCTCGTAGATGCGCAAGAAATTCTCCCAATCCGGAGGGTTGTCGACGAACTCCTGACGCATACTTCGAAGCTCGTCGAGGTATCGATCAAGAGTTGGACCTCGTCGAATGCCACGAGCAATAGCATAGAACCCGCCTCTATTACCATGCACCGTTCGAGGTTTCACGGTCTCCAAGGAGTCGCAGACCGAGTCGAGAAGGTAGAGAAGAGAAGCGGTCATAAACGTCGCTGGTTTGTTGAGCTTGATAAAAATCGTTCCGCCCTCTTTCACCGCAATCAGGGCGATAGTGAGCTGGGTCAGTAGCAGGACGTGCGGGACTGCAACGTTGAATTCCCGAGTGTGAAGGGGGTGTCCGTCAGCAATGACCAGATGAAAGGACGCCGGCCGGAAAGGAAGAGGTGGGGCGGATTCGTTCGTTCCATCCGCTACGAGGTCATAATTTGTCATGTCAGAGTAATGTGTGGTATAGCGGCTGCGAAGATATCGCGGCAGAATGAAGTAGTGCCCGCCATCGTAGACCGGGAGGCATATGCCTGTGCCGAAAGCTCGCTGGTTCTTTTCCAGCACATACTTCGAATATCCGCCCGGCGCGCATCTGAAGCGGTCGAATGTCAAAGTGATCGGGGATACGTATTCAAGGTGCCCAACCTACCCAAGGTCGAGAAAATTGAGGAACCCAGAGGGAACGAAATTCTTCATGTTATCCATCTCTCTTATTGATTTGCAATAAGTCTTAAGCCAAGTAACCTCGGATTCGGGAGTTGATGCGGCTGCCGACTTCCGAATCCGACTCGCAAAATGGGCATCAAGACTTCGATCCTCCCATCCCTTGAACCCGACCGCATACTGAGCTGTGGTAACCAAGGAGCAGGAAACGGTCTGGACATACCTTCCTTGTTAGCTCCCGGAGCTCCTCTAGAACTTGACAACCAGAGGCACCGACGAGACCAGAGAGGCTCTCTTCGGGGTCTTCACCATCGAGAGTGACGGCGCGTGGTTGGAGAGGTTCGAGGGTGTTGCTCATAGTATTTCAGTTCTGGCGGCGGAACTAGGAGAACAGTAAGGTTCGCCCCTTTTGAGCCTTATAAGCCCTGGGTGGTGCAAGGCAGAAAGGTCTCATTTCTCCCGTATTTAGAACGGTGTAGAAGGGGCCTCCAGATGTGTACGGCTTTCTGCCTTCGAAGCAGAAGCAAGTTGAGTCAAAACGTGGCGGGGCAGTTCACACCATCCTCGGAGCACGCGTTCTACTGTAGAGGGGTCGGGACGCGCTCGCAAGACTGGCCGATTGAGGAATGGTTTGATGTTTGGCATGGGAATGTGATTACGTACACGCCGTCCCTGACCCTTCCTCGCTTGCTGCTTTTTCGCCTCTTCCTTCCTTCCTTCACCTTCGCTTTCCCCTCTCCCTCAATCTCGTCTCTCGCCTTGTACCCCTCCTAAATCGATTTCTTCAGATGCTTCGTCGTGCCATTGCCACTTCTCGACCTCGGATTGTTCAGCCGCTCGGCTCCAGGGCGTCCGGAGCGATCTCCGAAGCTCGGGTATTGGCCCGGAGATCAGCTTCAACCAATGCATCGCACCCGGCTGCTTCCGGGTCCTCGCCCGTTCGCAACCTCGTCAACCTCGCGGTCGGAGTGGCTATAGGTGTTGCAGGAGGACTCTACCTGTTCGAAGGGTCGTCATCCGCGGAGAAAACAAGTCTCTTCGGCAAGTTCGGCACCCCAGACGACTTCAAGGCTGCCATCGGCGAGCTCAAAGACACCTTGGCCGCAAACAAAGTTTCAACTGATCCCGAAGTCGTCAAAGGCCACGGGTTCTCTACAAACGTGAGTATACGGCTGTTCCGGGTCGCCATGCCATATCGGGTTGATCGTCCGTGCCTGTCGCCAGTCGTACCATCCTGCCATCGCGCATTCGGTCGTTATTTTCCCTGAGAGTACAGAAGATGTCGTTGCTGTCATGAAGATCGCAACCAAATATCGAATGCCCGTCGTCGCTTATTCTGGAGGAACCAGTTTGGAAGGTCACTTTTCTGGCATCGACGGAGGTTGCATCTGCGTGGACATGTCGGGCATGAACCACATCATCAAGTTACACGGTGAGTGGAAGAAAATTCGAACGGGCCTCCTGCAGCACTGATAGTTGCTTCAGAGGATGACGCTGATGTGGTGGTCCAGTCCGGTATTGGCTGGGAGGACTTAAACGCTCAGCTTAAGGATATGAACTACCCTTATTTCTTCCCAGTACGTTTTCTTCTCTCTAGGTGAATACCCGATCTCTGAAATATGTCTATTTTAGCTTGACCCTGGTAACTAGTATTCTCCCTCCGCTGCAAATGATGTTAACCTACCGAGACTCACCTCAATAGGACCTGGTGCTACCATCGGTGGAATGGTGGGAAGTACGTGGAATTTATGATTCTGCCGAGGAACATCTCACTGACAGACACTTCTCCAGCTGGATGCAGCGGCAGTGAGCGGTAATTTCGTTCTCGTGTCATGACCCTCTTCCTGAACTCTTCTTAGCTAATGCCGTCAAATACGGAACCGCAAAGTCACACTGGTGCGCTTTGCATAATTGATCTTTTGCCCGCCTTGATGACTTATCCGTTTCACTGTCAGGTTCATCAATTTGACCGTAGTTCTTCCGAACGGCGAGGCAAGCAACTTTTCCTCTCGGATAAACTATGCGGCAACAGGTCTGATCGCCAACCACGCAGGTCATCAAAACTCGATCCAGGGCACGCAAGTCCAGCGCCGGTTTTGACTTGACCAAGATCTTCATCGGCGCCGAGGGGACGCTGGGAATTGTGACAGAAGGTAGTCATTAACGACTCTCCGGCCATTATACTGGCCGCTGATGTCGTCCATGTTGCAGCTACACTTCGCCTGGCGCCGTTGGTACCAACAACGGTTGCAGTTGCCCAATTCCCTGACGTTCAGAAGGCTGCCAGTACAGTTCAAGAAGTCCTGACGTCAACCGCTGGAGATTCGATTCGTAAGAGTCGTGTCAGTAATAACTACCATAGTCTCTGATCGCTGGACTTTTCCTCCCTAGAGTGTGTTGAACTCGTCGATGATCATTTCATGCGCGCTACGAATCTTTTCGGTCAATCTCACCGTAAATACCTTGAAAAGGATAGCTTGTTCTTCAAGATACAGGGATCTCCTTCAACCCAGAAGGAGAATGCGAAGATCATTCAGGGCATCGTTAAGAAGCACGGCGGTCTTACATTCGAATTGGCTCGCTCTAAGGAAGATGCTGAGGAACTATGGCACGATCGTAAAGTCGCCTTATGGAGCGGCATGGCTTTGGTTCCTGGAAGCAGAGCGTGGTCGACGGATGTTTGTGTCCCGGTTTCAAGGTTGCCCGATCTAGTGTATGAAACCAAGAAGGACTTGGCGGAACACAACATCGTGTCCACGATCGTCGGACATGTAGGAGACGGTGAGTGAGCAAAGGATATGCTGGCCAGGACACTGGTGAACTGATAGTACCCTTCGCTGCGATAGGCAATTTCCATGCTTTGCTCGTCTTCAAGGACGATGAAGAAATTCCCAAGATGCATGATGCTGTTAAAAGGTGCTGCGTTCAACCGGGTGGATTAAGTGCAAGTCTTCTAACTGACAAATGGGACTCACAGGATGGTCGACCGAGCGATTGGCATGGAGGGTACATGCACTGGTGAGCATGGGGTTGGTTTGGGCAAGAAGGAATACCTCTACAGGGAACTCGGAGCCGGGACCGTTAATCTCATGAAACAGATCAAACGTGAGTCTGCAGGTAGTAACCTCTTATTTCGTTGTATTGGTCCGCTCAACCTACTCCCAGGCACTATCGATCCTCTGGGCATCATGAACCCCGGCAAGTTGTATCCCGATAGCCCCGAAGATGGCTTCCAAGTTCATGGACCCGGCCACGCCAAACACTGATCGACACTCACGTCCCAACTTCGGAAGCAACAATCAACTAGAGACAACAACTGTATCTTAGGATAGCAGTAGCCTTTGCTGGCTTAACTCAAATGGTGTTGGATCAAGAGTAGAAAGCAGCGCGCGCGTACTCCCAAACGTACTAAACCCAACCGGAGCTAGTACAACGAACTTGAGGTATTCGAGGGGAATAGGCGAATTGCACATACCAAAAGTGAACAAGAGTCGGAGTAGACCAGCGCGTTCACGGTCGGGGAGTCGCTGCGCTTCGACTCTCCAGAGAAGCGCCGGATACGTTGATGGCCTGAAAGCCAACGCACATCCGATCATGCATTGCTCTACAATATGAATCAACGGCGAATGCGATTGTAAAATGGGGTTATCACACGTTACGCCTTATTTCTTGCGATCCTGTAGGTTGAAGGGTCTTGTTTGGCCTCTGCTGCCCATCCTACATCCTACGAGCCTCCAGTTCCTCACACAGCTCGAGAATAAGTTCTTCCCATCCTGTAACCGTGATCAGTATATATTGTCTCTTTACGAATGTAGACGATGTGCTCGTCTCGGTCATTTCTTTGGGACCGTGGATCAGCACCTTACACATGGCTTCGTACGCTCCGCCGCTGTAATTGACGTCTCGAGGCTTCTAACCCCAGCTCACGAGCCTTTGGGCCATCCTTTTCACAAAGAATCCAGTGACCCCTTGACAATTAGGATTTGTCAGGGTCGATACGTACTGAGTCATTCACCTCTTTACTTCTTTGTTCTAAATTGCTTCGTCATGCCTGTACCAGTCATGCACTGCTAAAGATGCCTGATAACAGTCAATACCGAAGTTGACCGCTCTTGAGAAATTTCTTACTGCATTATGGGCCATTTTCTCTGCCTCGATCTGGCTCCGGAGCTGTTGAAAAGCCGCAGGGTCTTTGACTTCCATCTGTCTGTACCGCGCCGCCAGTTTATCTGTGTCTCCTCTCAACCGAACTATCCCTTTTTGGAACACTTTACACGCCTCCGTTGAACCTTGTTGACGCGGAAGGATAGCATTACTAGGCCGCCTCATGAGAGAAAAGATAGTGAAAATGACTTACTACGTCTTCGAGCGAGAGGGTGCTCAACAACTAAGGACATCGGGAGATCAGGCCATTGTATTTGAGTTTCATGACCATTGATAAGGCTTATCGAAGAATCGGAATTCGAATTTGGATTAAGACGTTGTGCTTACCGCTGGGTTAGCACAAGATCCACACACCCGATACTTAACGGGGAGTAAAAGGTATTCCACGGGGTTCTGACATCCTTCCCTGCCCTATATAGCAATTCCATTGCAACCTGAATTCGCGCGAATATGTGACGGGCAACTTATTTGATAAGTGTCCTCAAAACTCAAGGAAGCCTATAGCAGGCCCCAGAGCTGAAGCTAGTCGGGGAGATCTAGGGATCGTTGTGCGGCGTCCCAACAAGGTTTAAAGATCTTGGACGTGAAGTAGTTTCGAAGTGTCTTGGAAGCTCTCGCGAGGCTGAGGAGAGCGCGGGGTGTTGAATAACCGCAAACCTGTTCCGGAAGTATGCGATCTATCACCTTTAAACAGCACTCGTGGTCGCACCGACCATCACTAGAGCATCGAGGGGAAGTCTAGGAAAGCTGTCTCGAGATCCACAGCTTCCAGAGCGTGACTTGCGGGTATTCGTCGCGTGGCATCATGCGGTAGCTTCCAGCGAAGTTTTGGCTTCGTCTTGATAGGCCCGCGAGCAAACTGCCATCCGACTGGGGTGGTGATTCGAGCCTAAGACCTCAGAATTTCATATTTTAGTATATTTATGCGATTGTACTGCGAGCTAAGAAGGTTTGCTGTGGTAGGTGATGATGGAACGAATTGGTCGTGCATTCTGCTATAGCAAGAGTCAACCTCCCTCCCGCTGACATCAGAACACTTGGCCGTTGCAAAAGACTGAGAGGTTCGATCCGAACGGTGGAGAGGACTTCTAAATGGGAAGTCTGGCAAGAGGGGTAAGACCTACTCGTACTCGCTTATATAAGGGTGGCGCAGGTATCTCCTCACGACCACCACCTATCCACTGCCTACCAGCGATGATCACGCTCACCTGATACACTTGCATCTGGTAGGTAGCTGTAAGTGGGTTCTCACTCGAGGTTCTCACTACCAGGTTTTGGCTGTCGAAAGTTGTGGAGTCGGTCACTACCTAGCAGCCTAGGACACAACGATGTGGAGACCACTAGCTAAGTGATTAGCGGTCCGCCAACTCCATTTGCACCCCATAGTATACCAGAAGCAAATAAGCTCCCTTTTGACCTGAGTCAGATTTTATGAGAACGTGGAGGATACTGGGCAGGCTTTGGAAAGACTGGGGACAGAGCGAACAATAAGGCTTACATTCCCCCTTTGAGCCTTTACGCCCTGGGTAATGCAGGGTAAAAAGGTCTCATTTCTATTATATTTAGGACGGCGTAGTACCTCTAAACGTGTACGACTTTCTGTTTTCGAATTAGAACAAGTCGAGTCAAAATGTGGCGGGGGCAGTTCACCGCGCTCTCGCTGGCTCAGGGACTCGGATGCACTTACCCGATCGAGGACTGGCTTGATATTTGTCACGGGAAATCATTACGTACACGCCGTCACCACCCCTTTCTCGCCTGCTACTTTTAAGCCTGCTACCTACTTTTAAGCCTGATCCATACTTTTAAGCCTGCTGCTTCCTTCCTTTCAATCACCTTCGCTTTCCCCTCTCCCTCAATCTCGTCTCTCCCTCGTACCCCTTCTAAAACAAATCCTTCAGATGCTTCGTCGTGTTATTACTTCTCGACCTCGGATTGCACAGCCGGTCAACCCGCGAGCCGCCGGAGCGATCTCCGATGCCCGGTTCTTGGCCCGCAGATCAGCTTCAACCAATGCGCCGCACCCGGCTGCTTCCGGGCCCTCCTCCGTTCGCAACGTTTTCAACCTCGCCGTCGGAGTGGCTATAGGTGTCGCAGGAGGGCTCTATCTGTTCGACCGACCGCCACCCGCCGAGACGAGTCTCTTCGGCAAATTCGGCACCCCGGACGACTTCAAGGCCGCCATCGTCGAGCTCAACAACACCTTGACCTCAAACAAAGTTTCAAGTGATCCCGAAGTCGTCAAAGGCCACGGCTTTTCTCCTAACGTGAGCAAATACCTTTTCCGGATCGTCGTGCCAACTCGGGTTGACATCCGCCCGCTTGTCACCAGTCGTACCATCCTGCCATCGCGCACTCGGTCGTTGTTTTCCCTGAAAGCACAGAAGATGTCGTTGCTGTCATGAAGATTGCCACTAAATATCGAATGCCCGTCGTCGCTTATTCTGGAGGAACCAGTTTGGAGGGCCAATTTTCTGGTATCGACGGAGGTTGCATCTGCGTGGACATGTCGGGCATGAACCACATCATCAAGCTACACGGTGAGCGGAAAAATGATCGGGTATCTCAAAATACTGATGGTGACTTCAGCGGGGGACGCCGATGTGGTTGTCCAGTCTGGTATCGGCTGGCAGGAATTGAACGCTCAGCTCAAGGAGATGAACTATCCTTATTTCTTCCCAGTACGTCTTCTAGTCTCTGGGTGAACATCCGATTTCTGATATATGTCTATTTTAGCTTGATCCCGGTAATCAATGTCTCCCCCTCAGCTCAGAATGAACGTTAACCTTCACCTTAATAGGACCTGGTGCTACCATTGGTGGAATGGTCGGAAGTACGTGGAATTTTACGATTGTGCTGAGGAACAGCTCACTGACAGACACTTCTACAGCTGGATGCAGTGGCAGTGAGCAATTATTTTCTTATCTTGACGCGACGCTATTCCTGAACCCTTGCTAGCTAATGCTGTCAAATACGGAACCGCAAAGTCACATTGGTATGGATTGCATAATTTTTACCCGCCTTTATGACTTAAATCTTTTACTCTCTCCAAGGTTTATCAACTTGACGGTAGTCCTTCCGAATGGCGAGGCAAGCTACTTTTCCTTGAATTGAACTCTGCGGCCAAAGGTCTCATTGCCATCCACCGCAGGTTATCAAAACTCGATCCAGGGCACGCAAGTCTAGCGCCGGCTTTGACTTGACCAAGATCTTCATCGGTGCCGAGGGAACGCTGGGGATTGTGACAGAAGGTAGCCATAAACGACTCCCGGCAAGTAGACTGGCCGCTGACGCCGTCTCATGTTGCAGCCACACTTCGCCTAGCGCCGTTGGTACCAATAACGGTTGCAGTTGCCCAATTCCCTGACGTTCGCAAGGCTGCCAACGCAGTCCAAGAGGTCCTAACGTCAACCGCTGGGGACTCTATTCGTAAGAGTCTCGTCAAGAACAACGCCGATGGTTTCTGATCACTGGACCTTTTACTCCTCAGAATGCATTGAACTTGTCGATGATAATTTCATGCGCGGTACAAACATTTTCGGTCAATCCCACCGCAAGTACCTTGAAAAGGATAGCTTGTTCTTCAAGATACAAGGATCCACTTCAACCCAGCAGGAGAATGCGAAGATCATTCAGGGTATCGTTAAGAAGCACGGCGGTCTTACATTCGAACTGGCTCGTTCCAAGGAGGACGCTGATGACATGTGGCGTGATCGTAAAGTTGCGCTCTGGAGTGGCATGGCTTTGGTTCCTGGAAGCAGAGCGTGGCCGACGGATGTTTGTGTCCCGGTTTCAAGGTTACCGGATCTAGTGTATGAAACCAAGAAGGACTTGGCAGAACACAACATCGTGTCGACGATTGTCGGGCACGTAGGAGACGGTGAATGGGTAAAGGGTGTGGTAGCGAGGACACAGGTGGACTGATAGTACGCTTCGCTGCGATACAGGTAATTTTCATGCTTCGCTCCTCTTCAAGGACGATGAAGAAATCCCTCAGATTCATGATGCTGTTAAAAGGTGCTGCATTCACGCGAGCGCGTTAAGTGCAGGTCTTCTAACTGGCGAATGGGTCTCACAGAATGATCGACCGAGCCATTGACATGGAGGGTACATGCACTGGTGAGCATGGGGTTGGTTTGGGCAAGAAGGAATACCTCTACAGGGAACTCGGAGCTGGGACCGTTAATCTTATGAAACGGATTAAACGTGAGTCTATAGACGGTAATCCCTTATTTCGTTGTATTGGTCCGCTCAACTTACTCCCAGGCACTATCGATCCTCTGGGCATCATGAACCCTGGCAAGTTGTATCCCGATAGCCCTGAAGATGGTTTCCAAGTTCATGGACCCGGCTACGCTAAACACTGATCGACATTCACTTCCCAAGTTCGGAAGTAACAATCAACCAGAGTCGATAACTGTATCTTAGGTTAATAGTAGCCTTTGTGGACTTAAATCAATTAGCGTTGGATCAAAGTAAAATGCATTGCAGCTCACTCCCAAGCGTACTAAGCCCGACCAGAGCTCCTACAACGTACTTGAGGTGTTCCAGGTGGATGAGCGAATCAGAGTCGGAGTAGACCGGCGCGTTCACGGTTGGGGGTGGCTGCGCTTTCGGCTCTCCAGAGAAGCGCCCGTTGACCACCACACATCCGATCATGCATTGTTCTGCAAACACGCATGGACAACGAATGTGATTTTACAATGGTTGTATTACACCTAACACCTTATTTCTTGCGACCCTGCAGCTTGAAGGGTCTTGCTTGGCCTCTGCTGCCCATCCGACGAGCCTCCAGTTCCTCACGCAGCTCGAGAGTAAGTTCTTCCCATCCTGCACCCGTGTCAGTATATTTCGTGTCTGGATTATTTTTAGACGACGTACTCGTCTCGGTCATTTCTTTGGGTCCGTATATCAACTCCTCAAACATGGCTTCGTACGCTCGACTGCTGTGAGCCACATCTTGACACTTCCAGCCCCAACCCCTGAGCCTTTTGGCCACCCTTTTTCACGGCGATTTCAGTGACCCTTGACATTTAGGATTTATCAGAGTCGATACGTACTGAATAATTCGCCCTTTTATCTCTTTGTTTTGATTTGCGTCATTATGCCTGTACCAGTCATGCACTGCTAAAGATGCCTGAGAACAGTCAATACCGAAGTTGAACGCTCTAGAGAAGTTTCGTACTGCTTTATAGGCCTTTTTCTCCGCCTCAATCTGACTCCTGAGCTCTTCAATAGCGGCGAAGTCTTTGACTTCTAGTTGTCTGTACCGTACCGCCAGTTTATCTATGTCTCCTTTCAATCGAAATTTCCCTTTTTGGAACACGTTGCATGCCTCCGTTGGACCTGGTTGGCGCGGAAGGATGGCATTACGAGCCCGCCTTGTGAGAGAAAAGATGTGAATGACTTACGTCTCCGAGCGAGAGGGAGTTCAACAACTAAGGACATGGGGAGATCGGGCCAATGTATTTGAATATCATGAACATTGAGAAGGCTTTATCGAGGTATCAGAGTTCGAATTTGAATCGAGGCTGGCGGAGGAGTGTTGTGCTTACTAGTGGGTAGCACAAGATCCACAAATCCGATGATGAACGGGGAACAAAGGATGGTCCACGGGGTTCTGACATCCTGCCCTGCCCTAGATAGCAATTCCATTTCAACCCGAATCCGCGCGAATATGTGGCGGGCAACGTACTTGACACGTGTCCTCAAAGATCAAGGAAGCGTATTGTGGGGCTGAGAGCTGAGGCCAGTCGGGGAGACCTAGGGATCGTTGTGCGGCGTTCCAACAAGGTTTGGAAATCTTGGACGTGAAGTAGTTTCGAAGTGCCTTGGAAGCTCTCGTGAGGCGGAGGAGAGCATGGGGTGTTAAATAACTGCAAACCTGTTCCAAAGTCAGTGATCTATCACGGCACTCACGGTCGCACTGACCATCACCAGAACATCAAGGGGAAGGTACAGGAAAGCTGTCTCGAGCCCCACAGCTCCCAGAGCGCGACTTGCGGGACTTGCGGGTATTCGTCGCGTGGCATAATGCGGTAGCTTCCAGCGAGGTTTTGGCTTCGACTTGATAGGCCCGCGAGCAAACTGCCTTCCGACTGGGGTGGCGATTCGAGCTTCAGACCTCAGACTTCCATATTTCTGTCTATTGATGCGATTGGACTGCGAGTTAAGAAGCTTTGCTGTGGTAGGTGATGATGGAACGGATTGATCTTGCATTCTGCAATTGCAAGAGTCAACATACCTGCCGCTGACATAAGGACACTTGGCCGTTGCAGACAGAAAAAGAGACTCAGAAGTTCGATCGGAAATTGTGGAGAGGACTTCTAAATGGGGAGTCTGGCAAGAGGGGTGAGACCTGCTTGACGTTGTTTGACGCGCCCGCTTACATAAGGTGACGCACCTCGCCGCGGGTATCTCCTCACAACCACGACCTACCTACCTACCAGCGATGATAACGCTTACCTGGTACGTTTGCATCTGGCAGGTAGCTATGAATGAGTAGCACTCACTCAAGGCTCTCACTAACAGGTTTTAGCTGTCGAAAGGACACCTGTGGAGTTGGTCACCACTGAGCGGCCTGGAACACAACGATGTAGAGACCACTAGCTAAGTGGCCAGAGGTACGCCCTCAATTTGGTACCCCATAACATACAATGAGCGAATAAGTCTCCGTTTGACCCGAGTCAGATCTTAGGAGAAAGTGGAGGATACTGGGCAGGGTTTGGAGAGACCTGCGGGAGATTTAAACCTGGGCCAAGCATCGAGGTCATTCGACCGCGGTACGATTCGTTCTTTTCTATTTTATTGAGTATCGTTGAATTCTGACTGCGCCCTATTTCTTTGGACAGGCTTACTCTTTCGAGTTCAGAACCAGAGCGATCAAGCAGAGCTTGGCGTACTCCTAGTCATTTGCTGAGCATGTCCTCGGATATGTTCGATGGAGCAGTTGGCGAAAGAGATCAGCTCAGCGACCGGCCGGTTGGGGTCAGGTACGCAGGTGGGCAGTCCCACTTCGGATTGGGTGCTGACAACGACTTTCTGGTGTTTCCACAGCCTTCATTCAAGGCGAAGCTCTGGTAAGCCCCTCTCCTGACTTCCGTGGGCTCTAAATCTTTGCTGATTTGAGTTGCAATGCCTAGACCGTGAGCCCTCTGAACTCTCGCCCATCGTGCGGCGAGGCTCTCTTGAGCCCCCATGGTACGACGCCAGCACGAAGAAGCTGAGTCAATTTTACCTTGCCACCTCTCCTTTTTATCCATTTTTACGCGTTCTGACTCGTCAGGTGGGGCTCAAGTTGTGCGACCTCCTCGTGGTGGGCCCTGGAAACGTCTTTTGACGGCTAACGCACACGTCAATAATCTAGTTTCTCGTACGCTGTAGTTATGACTCGTATTTGTGCAGTAAATAAAGGCTCTAAGCTCATACGACTTTGAAATTAGAGGCCGACGATCTTTTCTGGTTGGAGGCTTCTCAGCCTTGGGACAAAGCCGGACGTCAACCAGCTTTATCCTCGTTGGGTCTCAATAACCCGAGCAAAGAAACACCTTCAGCGAGTTAATTGTATCATATGTAATGACGAGTATAGAGGTCAAATGTGATCACTCGTAGATAGAGGAATGCTACGCACACCTGGCGCCCATAGAAAGTCCGCCTCAAACGGCTGCCTGGGCCAAGCACGGAGGTCACTCGTTCGCGGTACGATCCGTTCTCTTCTAGTTTGTCGAATGTCCTTGGATTCTGACCGCACTCTACTACTTGGACCAGGCTTACTCTCCCGAGTTCAGAACCAGAGCAATCAAGCAGAGCTCGGCGTACTCCTGGTCATTTGATTTTGGAGCATGTCCTCGGACATGTTTGACGGAGCAATTGGTGAAGGAGATCAGCTGAGCGACCGGTATGTGGGGGTCAGGTACATATGTGAGTGACAGGATCGGATTGGGCAGAAGGGCTGATGGTTTCGCTGGTACTTCCACAGCTTTCTTCGATGGCGAAGTCCTGGCAAGCTTGCCTCTCGGCTTACGGAAGTTAGGACTTCTTGCTAAATCGAGGTGTAATCTAGACCGCGAGCTCTCTGCACTCTCGCGCGACGTGCGGCGAAGCTCTCTCGAGCCACCTCGGCGCAAAGGCTCGAAGAATAAGTTGAGTTACTTTGCCTTTGGAGTCTGATACCCTGCACCTCGGGTGGGTTTTCACTGCTGCTTCGTTACATGGGGCCCAAGCCGTGCGATCTCCTCGTGGTGGCCCCTGCAAACGTCACCCGACGGCGAACGCACACATTTGTAGCTGAGCTTTCTATGTGTTGTACTTGTGATGCCCACATGATATAATAAGTTAAACTTCCCGGTCAATCCCGCCTTATGCTCGGCTTCTAGACCGTGAGAAATCGTAGCATGAACCGTGCTGCTTCGCCTTTCCTTCCTCGTTAGGCTTAGCGTATAAGATGGTCAGGAGCACCATCCCCCACAAACGGACGAATGCAAGCGAAGAGAACGGCGAATATACAGGTCAACCAGTATCGCTCCGCTCACGGATTAAGCTAAACTCCTATTGTTTCTCCTGAGCAGCGGGTCCCACTTGCAATTCGCCTACAAAGGACCCACAGCAAACGTGTGGCCACCCTGCTAAACGGCAAAAACTAGGCCAACCGGCGGAAACAAGGTCCACTACTTATTTGTTCATTAAAAACTACGGCGCAGAGAATATCACCCAGGAACATCGGGGAGCTACTACCGGACTCCCGCCTACAAGGTCCTTTATAGACGGCACAACTCCATTGGCCCCAGGCAACCCGGCGCTTGCGGTAACACCTCCTTCACTTCCCGGACAAAGAGGGTTACGGCAAGAAACGAGTACATATAAAGACGTTGATGAAGTAAGGTTGTCCGCCGCAACGGAGATTTGTACCTGCGCCATTTGCAGACGCTGTCAGCCAGTGGCTTCTTCAGCACGCAGAGACTTGCAGGGGAGAAGTAGTGACGCAAGCCCAGTGGAATATGCCACGATTCTTCCTCCGCCTGAGGAAGTGGTTGATCCAGCCCCTTGTATTCCCGACTTTCCTCGTTTGGACGCTGCCGAGTGTACAGCATTCGATCGAATTACTAGGGTAAGTGGATATCGTCAACGTCAGGCGATCGCATCTTTGCCTAACATAAAGCCCGAAGATAATTCCATTAGGTCCGATGATTGCCGTACCGTGGTTTCGAGCAGACGGGGTTCTGGATGAGGCAGATAGCGAAGAGTATGACGATAGTTGGCTGGACTCTTGTGGCCTTCTTGAAGTCAAAGAAACAGTCATTTCCACACCAGACCTTACGCCGAAATCGATTGCAGAGTTTCTCGCTGAACCCTCGGCTTGTTCTGTCCAGGTGACTGACTGAACTTCCTTCATTACCTTGAGCTCCTTGCACGCTAACGCGGAAGTTTCAAGGGTTGTAAACAAAATGCCGACTTAGCATTGCCGACCTTCTTGCTCAAGTATTGTTGGGATGATGCGGAACGACAGTACGTTACTTGATACTGCAATCAGGCTCCTTCTTGTGTAGAGAGCTGAAGTTCGTCTTGCAGTGTGGTCTCAGAACGAAAGTTTTGTAACTACATCGCTGATCACTTTAACCCCGATGCAGCGTACGATGAGCGGATTCCTTGGGAATATGGCTGGCGATGTGCGTCAATGAGCTTTCCGGTTCACCCGGACAGCGTTTCGTGCTCAGGCTTGTTGCTCTTTCGGCAGTAGACGGACGTACCGACTCCCCGAGAAGAAAATATACGCTACGCAAGGCTATGGTAGCCGTGGTTGCAAGAGACATGCAGTACAGAGGAGTTGTTGTACCTGCAATGGCGAGACCTTTTTGTGGATGAATCGCGGACTGAGCTTGTTTCCTGACTACGCTTGGTAGATATCGGAGTTCCTAGGGAAACGTCTCTACGTCCTTCGTGCTTCCCTTGACTCTCGATACAGGCAAGCACCGCTCAGCGCAGTTGGACGGACCTGCCCCTCAACCCCAGTCTCCTTCATAGACTTGAGATGGATTTGATTAAGAGTGGCTGGTGCAAGCCCAATCAAATCGCCCACCTTCGGCGTACAGTGGGGTGGAACGTCAAGTCGATTGAATTGGTTTATGGAGAAAAGTACAGCTGGGAAAGCAATAAAAGTACGCCCGCCTTTCTTTGGTCATCTATATTAGCTCCTAACTAACGATAACTTGATATGGGATCAGGCAAGCAAGTAATCAAGGCACTGGTGAAGTCATGCCTCGCTGAGAATATGTACGGAGACCCTCGGGATTACTGAATCGAGCCCCTACCCACATTTATCGGCGTCATTACCAGACAAATAACAACGGTTATTCTCATTAAATTATCGTGGTAACTTTAGATAGACTGTAACGTTAACCGACCGTTCGATGAACCCCAATCACAGTCCTTGTAGTCTCATTCCCATTCCCATTCCCATTCCCATTCCCATCGCTCTCTCCATTCTTCTCATCATCACATTCCTGAATATAATAAAACCATCGATCGTCTACTTCATTAGCCAGCAGTTCAACATTCGACATGCTTACTATTAGTCTGCCACGCGGTGGGAAGTGAAGAGTTCCTCTTTCAAAGGGCAGACGCCTGCTAACACACAGTGGGGAATCACAACGGCGTTCAAAAGCTGCATTCTACCGTTTCCATCGTTTGCTCTAGCTTCCGCGAAGTTAAGAAGAGCTGTCGTCAAGGTCCCTGTCTCCGAATTTCGACACTCGTCGGGACACTTGATTCGTTGAAGTCCTGGGGCGAGCCAAGCGGTTCCTGCCTCCGTCGTAGGTGATGCTAAAAGCCTCAGCACTGCGATGCATGCATTGAGATCGTTAAGGTGAAGGTGCGTTATGAGATCGCCAATGGAGAGAAGAATCGGCCTGATACGCAGGCTTGCCTTCCGGATCGCCGCCTCGGTGAGTATGCTATACGAGGCATCAGCGTCGTGTTCGCGTTCTGAATCAAACAAGCTAAGCCAAATTTCCCGGTGCGGCATGTCCTGTGAGCCCAGAGAGCGCAACGCCACGGATATTCCATCGGCAGTGTGCGCCACGTCGCTTCCGTCTGCGATGGAGGCGTTCGCGAACTCCACAAGATAGCCCGAAGCATCGACGTCAACGAACGTTTTTCCTGATCGTCGACCGATTGCTATCTGGTCCATCCACAACGTGACTCCAATCCTGCTCTCGGAAAGTAGTTTTGCGCGCAAGAGATGCCTAAATCCATGGTTACCGAACGTATCGACTGCGACTTTGTCCACGGCGAGCTCTTGTTGCGGGGATGCGAGCAGCATACATAGGAGCAGGTTTTTGAGCGGCAGGTTGCCGATGACTAGACGCTGGAGTTGACTGAGGACGATGTCTTTTTCAGGATTTGGTGTCGCCACAAATGACGATGAGACCATGTGAAGTACCAGCCGTTCCAAGCTGGGGGAGGAGCGGAGGATGATCACTAGGTCAGATTCACAGGGGATTCGGATATCGTGTAGACGGAGATAGCGTAAGTTTTGCAGCATATTCGACATTTCCGGAAGAGCGTTGGCCCAGTCAAGAATTGTCGTCCGTTCGAGTCGTAGCGTATAGAGGGAGTGAGACTTTGGGAATGTAGCTAATCCCCATTCTAGAGGTGGTGAGTTGACATCAAGGTTCCGCATCCATAACATACGTAGTGGAAGGGCTTGTTGGAGGAGGAGGGATGCGAAAGGTACGGGGAGCGGCCCAGATCCTTCGAACAGGAAGGAATCAAACCGGGATGCGTGTTCTTGCACCAGAGTCGTAAACGTGACAGTCGAGTCCAAACTACGTTGTCGATCGCAGCATACAAGGTCGATGAAAGAGTTTTGGCTCTTGGACAGGATTTTCCGGATGACGGCATCTGACTGGCCTTCGACCACCCTGGGCCACATCCGAGAAGATGCTTCGATGATTCCCTTCCACAACTTACACACAAGTGAAAGATTTGTCAAAGACCGTAGCGAGGGGTCGTCAAATCTTTGCTCGCACGAAAGGAGCAGGATCTCGTGTATTATTTCTGTCGGGAGCTTCGTGATCGGAGTTTCATTTTGCGAGATGCTGAAATTCATGGTCGAGGAGCTGCATTCACCGTCGGAGTCACGTTCAGCGTTAGCGAGTGCCGCAGTTCTGCTGCAAGTGTCAAGCTTACCAGGCGGTTGTGGATGGACAGAAGTCGTCATAGTGGGTGGAGTAAACAAAAATAAATCATATGCGGGTCACGTGTAATGATTGCAATTCACTAATCCACCTTGAAACCCAGCAGCGGCCTGAACCCACACGGACTTAAGCACACAGGAATGTTGAATCCTCCAAAAATCATAAGTTAAGACGCTAGAACAGATCATCTAAAGCACCTTCTCCTTCCCAGAACCATTCATCTTGGAAGGAAGTTGAATTTTGCCCCACTTGGCCAATATCCTGTCTTCGATACCATCTCCAACCCACTTGTACGTAGTCTCTGCCAGCTCAAGACTATCCTTCTCTTGCAGGAAGATCTTGTGCATGTCTTGCCCTGGGGCTAGGGGTGCGGAAGCCTGGTTACTGAGGTTGGCGAACGGAGAGCTTGCAAGGTCGTTGGTCGAGTCGGCACCTAGAGAACAGATGGTCAGAATGACTCTACCAGACAGTATTGGCAGCGACAAACCGTTGTCATTGCCGAGAATAAGTCGGAACAGGCCATTGAGACCGAACAAGTTCAGGAAATACCAGGATAGTGAAGACACCCATCGAACGTCCAGGTTAGGGGTCTGAATGCCGCGCTGGAGCATTTCCTTGAAGCCATTGGTGAGGGGAAACGGCAGCTTGACTGGAGGGAGAATTTTGTTAGGATGCACTATTTTGGGTACGCTGACCGAGCAGCACTCACTGACGAGGAAACCCGAGAAGAAGAAATTAATCCAGCCCATGATGACCATCTGTGGGATGTTCATAACCATCTGCTTCTTCATGTTTTCCATCATGCCATCCATAGCCCCTGGGTCTGTTAACGGGTTGGCTGGTGGAGGGGGAGGTGCGTTTGGATCACGAGGCCCGTCTTTGAGATAGTCTCCATTGTGGAAGGCCTCCACAAGGGAGGAAGAAATGGTGTGGTAGTAGGAAGGTGGAAGTGGAGATTGTTTTGATGATTGGCGGAGGATTTGGGCGCGGAGGACACCTCGCCTATCGGTGCAAGAGCGGTCAGACCGCGTGCGTGGAAGCTGAACGATAACACGTACTGTTCCCGTATGACGTTGAGTGGTTGTTTCTTGGGCGGTGAAGTGAGGAGAAGAGTAGCGTAGTGCCTAAGTAGGCCGACCAGGATCTTTTTAACAAGGGTGAGATGGTGTCTTCTGTGGAGGATGAGACGCTACGTACCATCACCAAAGTAATCGGGAATAAGACCCAGTTCCGGATCTGAGGATCTAGATACAGACTGCAACACACTGGTGAGCGCCATAAGTATGGATAAATCCAGGCCTAGACTGCTTACTTTTGAGTAGACATGATGAATGACCTGGCGCTTCCCTGCTGGTCTGGGACGAAAGTCGAAAACAGGCAAGGAATCCCACTCGTGGGACGCGGTCCGGGTGCAAATCGACCAACACACACGCTCCGGAACGTCTTTCTCTCCCCCTTCCCTCACCTCCCCCTCCCCTCACTACTGCTGTCTTCCTGCCTGTGGGCAATCCCACTCGTTCCATATACACTCTCTTTCACAACCCCATCGCTCTTTCCAAGCTCACGATCATGCTCGCTAACCCAAATTTCCACTTTCCTGGCCGCCAGAATATGATAGCCAGTACCAACTCTGCTCCCACTTCCCCAACCCCTCTTTCAACCAGCAGTGATGTAAAATCGAAACGACGCTCATCAACTCACAGCAGGCAGCTCAGTCTCTCAAACGCTTCGTCACAGTCGAGTCCCACGTCTCCAGCAAGACCGACCTCCGGCTCTCGCCCTGTCTCTGGCCACCACAGACGCCAGTCCTCCGTTTCATCTCGGAGGGAGTCCCGCGAGATTATGGGGCTGGCTTCACCAACCGACGCCTCCGAGGAGTCCTTTTCCGGGGATTCCCGCCAGCACGCTCTGTGGGCGCTGGAGGGCAAGAAGTCGGTACCTGGTCTCACTATCGGGTTCAGCAAGGTGGAGATCCCAGACTGGCAGACGCCCGACGGCGAGAAGGAAGAGTTTACATGGCCCACCGCCGCCAGTGGTACGTCTGTTCAGCATTTTTTGCGGTTGCATGACTGCGCCAGCTCACTCTGCGACCGTTGCTCTTTTCCGCCGACCGAATCCCGCTCCCCCGTACCTGACGCAATCAAACAGGGTCTTCCGCCAAACGAACTCTCACGCCCGGCTCGACCACGCCCTTGGCATACACGCCTTCCTCCTCCCTTGCCAACAAGCGGGATAGCTTCGGCAAGAGTCTTCTCTCAGCCTCGTCTTCCCTAAAAGAGCAGCTGCACACCCTCATGGAAGAGGACGAGGACGCTGAAGAAGAGGAAGAACGTAAACTGTCACCGGCCATCGCATCCGAAGTAGACCAGGCACCCGCCGCCGAGACCACGACAGCAATTGTGGAGGAACCCGAATCAATTACGGAGGATAGCAACGACCCCGACGTAATTTCTGAAGAAAGGGTCTTGGAAGAGGTGGCCATCAGCACTCCGGAAATCCCTAACGCGCCATTCGATCTGGACGCTACTCCGTTGGCTTCGTCGACGACCAAATTGCCTTCTGTTGGTTCGTTGACAGAAACACCCGCTTCTTCCTCCACTTCTCCACGTCCACGCCCGCCCACTCTACTACTCCGCCCGCTCTCCCTTGTATCGTCTCTCCCGACTACTTCCCAAACATCGGCCGCAACCAACAACACCGTTCCCCATACAATACGATACAAGTCCCTCACCCTTGCTACGAATTTACCTGCCACGCAGACCACGACCACTTCACGAAATACAAACGAACCCCCAAGGAGACACTCCCTCTTGATGAACGGAGCACAACTCGCACCATCATCATCTCAGCTCGCTACTCGCAGCGTCAACAGGCAGCGCCGTCGTGGAAGCCTTGGATATCGCCGCAGCGGGGAAGATCATAATTCTACCCTTTCCCAGTCCTCCACAGCTGCTTCTCTCCGCCGACAGTCCTTACCCATGACCCCTGGTCTCACTCCCAATTCCACCGTCTCTGGTCGTTCAACAAGCCCGTCGACGCCATCTGATTCCATCTCATCAAGTCGCGCCAGCAGCGAGTTCTTTCAAAGCCAGGCTGTGTCGTCGCTCTTGTCTCGCATCGCGAGCCTTGAGGAAGCATTAGCCCTCTCTACTGCTGCCACTTCCCCTTCCAGCGATGCTCGGATGTCTTTCCCTATCATGGAGAGATTGGCTAGCTTGGAGGAGGAAGACGACGGCGTTGCGAAGAAGGTACACATTCCACCACCCGCCAGACAACCAACAGACGATCTTATCGACATCATCGCTGATTTGAAAACCGAGCGGGATGAGCTGAATAATGACATTGTCGGGTGGCGAACCCGTTGCGCCGACCTCACTCATTCCACGGAGGCCCTCCAGAGACGCTTGGCCGATGAGCGCCGCGAGCTCCTTCTGCTTCACCAGCGGTTATCAACCGTGACAGCCGACCTCAACGACAGCAGGAGTGCCAAGTTGAAGCTGGAGGATGAGCTCGTTTCGGAACGGGCTGCAGGTGCTGCCTCCATCCGCGAGCGCCAGGGGTTGGAAGAGGAACTCAACGACGAACGAATGGAGAGAATTGGTCTGGAGATGAAGACAGAGAAGGAGAGGCTAGCCTGGCAGAAGGAGCGGAGCGCTTGGGAAACCGAACGGAAAGGCTGGATTGAAGAACGAACCCAGCTCGAGGAAACTCTCAGGCGGTGCGAGGAAACGATCACTAGTCTCAGAGCCGAGCTGGATGACAGGACTCGCCAACTCGAAAGACTGCAGGGAACCTCGCCGGATAACATGCCGACGTCAAGGCTGAAGCAGCCATGGACAGGAGGCAAGTTCGCTTTCCCCGCCGCCTCAAGTCCGCCACGCTCGGAATCACCAGAGCAGCCTCGCCCACGGACCTCCATCGGCTTTGGTGGACTGAACGCCGGCTTCAAATTTGGAGGTGGTTCGTCAACACCCAGCTCAGGGAACTCGACGCCAAGGCCACTTTCATCATCCCCACCAGCGGACGCCCCGATCCCTGCAAACCCATTGGGTTCTGTGGCCGAAGAGGAAGAAGACGAGGGCCAGTACGCCTCTTACCAAGAGGACGGCGATTCGGATGATGACCTCAGCGAAGCCGGTCCGAATAGCTCGCGATCATCCGCCGTCAACTTGAACTCTCCTCTCGC